>JAOEHV020167603.1:0-13811 GCA_025447995.2 Isaurus tuberculatus | reverse complement strand
TGGAGTTTTCACAGATTGAAAGATATTTCCCCAACAATACCAAAAAACCGAAAATTAGAAAATGAAAAAAAAATTTTTTTTTAATGTAAAAAAGTATCCCCTGATACCTTAAATTTTATTCATCCTTTTCCTTCGGTTTAAAAAAGAATGATTCTTATAAAACCAGCAAGAAACCTCTCCTTTAATTATTTTAAGATGTTATACCGTTTTTTAGCAATATATGTCCATTAAAGTTTTTTTGTCTTTACAAGCTGCCCTAGAAATTAAAGGTCTTATCAAAACTCGAAGATAAAATTCCTTTTTTCGCGTGCCTTGTAATATCAGTGTATAGTATACACAAGGACTCCTCAAAATATTTCACCTTGGTAAAGAGTCGATATTTTGGCAGAAAGTAGGTTAAAGGGTAATCCATCCAGCTGAGCATTGGAGTTTATCTGTTAGAAAAGGAGAAGTTCATGTTAGGTTGTACGAAAAAAACTCAGCTTCTCAAGAACAATGCAATTTTAAAACAACAGGCGCATATCAAATCTATATTACTTGTAAATTGTACTTGCCTTTTTGATATTATTCACCTGAAAAGTAAAAAAAAAAGTTGCTGTTTAATACCATTTTAATATTTTTGCGTTAAAGTTTCTTTTGCGGACGAAAAAGAAAAAGCGAATGGTGTAAAAAAATACGCCATGCTTGAAACTTAAAAGCTCGGATAGGGATGGTTGGATAGATGGGTAGGTTGGTTGAAGTTATTTTTATGATGAAATATTTGGCTCTTCAAAAATATATAGAAAAGTTTTACTTTTCAAAGGTGAGTCGCTGATATTAAAATGGAAAACGAGAGAATAAGTAGAATGAAAAAGTTCAAACGTACCTCAAGAACGGGAGTCAAGAAGGTCTGTTCAAAAGTTTCCTTAAATTCATATGAGATGGAAATGACAAAGGAAAGAGTACTGCCCAGCTCTAACAGAGCTAACAGGTCGTCTTGATACACATGAAAAAAAAGATTAAAAAACTTGTGTCATGAGCTTTTTGCACATCAACCGATACTAGGTTAACAGGTAACAAGTTTTTTTAAATGATCTAATTTTTTGGTTTTATACAAAAGTACCACAACAACCGTTATTTTGTAATAGGATAATTATTATTATCGTTATTATCTTCATCAACAATATGAATCATTGCTATCACCATCATCATCATCACTATTAGGTCATATTATCATGGACCATCATTAACATCCTACTCTTCCTCCTCATTATCACCTTATTTTTAATTTTTAATTGAATTCGAACTTGGCATTTAAACTTTAACCCTTTCAGCACCAAACACATGTGATGTGTTGCTAAGTTATCTTAAACTGGCTCTATACTTTCCTTCTAAAGAAGTTCGGATATACATATGTAATTCATCTTAGAGAGATAACTGTGTGCGATCAACTCCTTATTTCTCCTAACAAAACAACTGATTTTGTATTGATATTGTAAGGAGAAGATAGATGCTGGTAACATTATAGATATGTTTCTTCACTGGCCATCGCAACTTCATTAAAAACATCAAAGAAACTGTGGTAAAAAACATTATACAGTTTACTAATTTGTTACTTATTTACTAGTTACCATTCTTCCGCTTTCTCTTTTAAATTTATTGTAACTCAATTTTAACGGTCACTTCTGAAGATGTTCATTGTAACAAACGAAACGTTAAGTTAAATATATTTGAAATCTACAACATGCGTTGTTCTATGATGTTTGTACCGCATTTTCTCTGATGTTTTTAATCACATTGTGTTTGATTCTTGAAGAAATGTTATAAACTCATTGTTAACCTGAAAGAGTTTGCCCTTTCGCGATATGAACTCAATCACAGGAATAATTACCGGGTCTCTCGCGCGTGATTATTTCGTGTTTCGTGGATCAAGGCGGGCCTCGTTTTCATACATTCACGTCGGGCAAAGTCCTCTGGGAGTATCACTGCGCGCTCCTAATATATGCAAATCTGATTCGCGCATCGGTTTGCGTTGGGTTAAACAACTCTACTCTTGAGAAAAACTTATTGCAGCACCGCGCACCGCTTATTTCTAAAAAGAAAAAGACTAGTTTGCCTAAAATTACTCGGATTCAATTACCGCAATGTCTAACGATACAGCTAGAAGGAAAAGGTGAATTTCACGTTGATTAGTAATGAAAATATCTGAGTTTCCGCACGAACCCAAATGGTTGAGATCTAGCTAGTTCCTCGTTTGTCCTTATTCGTTTGACGCTGCGTTTACTGTTTTTTTCTCTTTTTTTGAGCAGGAAAAATCTCTTAAGTATTGTGGAGAGGTTGGAGAAAGTTTTCGCAATCGAAGAATCATCGAAAGTTGCAGAACAACGGGTGAGTAACAAGGGTTTTATCTGCGCGCTTTCAGTTTCAACAGGAACCAAGTGCGGATGATGGCTTGAAGTGCAATCGTCGGTATTATTGATAAGATATCTAGTTGCGCAGGATTTTATTGACTTGAAACCGATCAGAGACAAGTTTTAAAAGATATACGCGCGTTTACTTTATTAGGTTTTCCATTAGAATTTTTGATAAGCGCCGTAAAAGACTAACTTGATCTGGGCGAGCCCGCTGGTAATGATTTGTGTTCAACACGACGACAGAGGGCCAGAAGATGGTATATTTTCATGCTAGACGCGTAAGTTCGTATTTGTTAACTTTGCTTGCCGAAACATTACTACTTCGCGTTTTGATTCTGGAAATTATGTACAATTTTATTTTCTAGCGTTAGCCAGACGCTTTTGGTCGGGTTTGTACATCAAAATTAGCAGTGCGCACGGGATAACATTGCAATGAATTTGTCAGCGTGGCGGGGTTTCGCTGTGCCGTGGCTTGCTGCCCGCATCTCAAGATTATCGTGTTATGGTAGCGTCAGAGTATAACTTTACCTCTGGTTAAACCTAATGAAGTTTCAGTCTTGAAAACATTTTACTTTTACCTCATTTCTTTCGAGCAAGCCAAAGTTTTCGAAAGCGCGCAAGCGATTTATTCGAGAATCGAATTAGAGCTTGAAAAGGTGATTTCTCTAGACCTAACCTTTGTGCACCAAATCTATGAATGATGAAATCTGAGGCGACGGTGCAATTTCGTGTTAGGTTTTGGATCTAGGCCGCATGTAAGATTCTTGAATAAGTTCTTTGATACCTTCATGGTTCGGCGATAGAAAAGTTTGTTTTAATTAGAAGACTCGAGTATAGTAGGACTTTTCTGTTAATTCTTAACAAGTGCGTCGAACGCACGATTGAAATCAATGCGTTTAAATCGACGTTTAAAGTGTTGCTCAATGTTTACCTCTCTTCTTGAGTAAAATTGGCGGGCGTTTTGGGGCTTAAATAATTTTGTTTACAATGTATAAAATGCGTATAACTGCATAGAACGCCCTCGAATATACCTGACTGTTCGTCCATATCGCCGGTCAAAACCTGTCGATTTCAATATTTTTTGGCCCCGCAGAAGTTCCGTCACAGCAAGGCTAAATTTTTCTCACAAAAAGTAAACTCCGGGTCGATTCCGTGAAAACGATTGCTTTAGATATATGGAACCCTTTGGGATCTCGACTAAGTTGCTTGGTCCCAATCAGCAATATCGTACAAAAGAAAGAATTTTAATACTTCATTCTTAAAAAAAAACGTTAATTCGTCATTATTTGAATAAAATTCGTAACCAAGCGTTCTCATCACAACGAAGAAGAAAAAAATAGAGAAGTCCTGCATTTCCAATTTTTTATCAGTTCAATTATTGGACAGATTCTTTAATGTTTTATATTTGAGTAAAATTTTTAGTCGATTTTAGTTTAAATTGTTTTGTACATTTGAATTTGTACAAGATAACCTTTCTGCCTTCTGTGTCTTTTTAAGACTTTACAATTTAGTCCAAACCAATTTGTTGTCCATGCAGTTTTACCACTTTAAGATCTTGCATACCTATGACTTATTTCCATTAACAAACTCAAAAGCTTTAGAAATTTTTATAGAAAGTTACTGAACTGTAGCAATGTTTTTGCTGGAAAAGTTTAATTTATGGATAATTTTAGCACCATGTCAGGGCTCAAACAGCTTCTTGATTTCCTATTTTGTCTATATATTTTTATCTCAAGCATTACCAAACTTTTCCAGTCTTTCTCAGAAAGTGCCAACTTACACTCTCAGATCCCATGTACCTTAAGCTTCATCAGAGTTTTCTCTGCATCACATTGCACAGTCCTCATTAATTTTATTAGATAGTATATTAAAATATTTTAAAGTTTTAATTGTCCTAATAAATTTCTTGAAAACCCACAAATATTTTTGTTGGTTGCTTATTTCTTCACATTTATAGAAATTTTGTGCAACTGATAATAATTTGATACTAGCTTAGTGAGAATCGCCTTTGTTTACCTTTTGAAATTCATGGAAGTCCAAAACTTTGTTTTTCCAGGAATGCAGTGATAAAGTTTTGTTTGACCGAGTTAAATGAGACAAATTGGGAGCGTCAAAATATTTATTATTTCTCTGAAAATTTTCTGAATTATTCATTCAGTATTATTTTATTTTGATTAAATTTTGAAAAAAAAAACATTTGATGTACAAAATAAAATGATGCCTTTTAAAGCTTCAATCATCCTAATTTTGGAATTTCTATTTACATTTTTTTGTTTTTTTATTTATGGCTCTTTGTTAGCTGGGTGATGGACCCTTGTAGAGGGTTTTTAGTTTGTTTTTACCTATATACTTATCTGTAATTCCAAAAATAGATAAAAAAAATTAACAGTTTATTACGATTTGAGACATTTAAGTTACTGAATTGTGAATCTATAATTTTGAAATTTGATCAAGTCCTGGAAACTTGTGAATAATACAAAATTTCAGATGTGCAGAACTGTAAATCTGCATGTAAAAGCCAGCTTTGTATGTAAGGCTAACCACAGTTTTCAGGTCCAAAACATAGGTTTTTCTTGCTTCCTTTGTATAACCAGCTGCCATGTAAGATGGCAGTAATTACACATGAAATGTAGATAACTGAACAAGTGAACAGCTTTTGTACAAATGATGAAAACTTTAATAAACTCTGAATCTTGAAAAACTGAACAACAGCCTGATGATTATTTTTAGTCTAGTTACATACATTTTATGCCTTCCAACCTCAAGGTCCCAGGCACGATTCCTCAGCTCTGCCAAAATTTGAACAATTGTGTGACATTCTTTTTGGCCAAAGCCTACTCAGCTTTCCATCCTTACGAGGTCGGTAAATGAGTACCAGCTTTGGCTGGGAGCTAACCTGCGATGGATTAGTGTCCTGTCCAGGGGGAGTCAACTCTCATCTGCTTAACACTACAGAAACCAGAGCTAAGCTCCTGCTCCAGAGGGCCAGTATAGGCTCGTAAAAGGATTTATCTTAGCTAGCTTAGCTGATAGAAAATCAGTTTTTAAGATTGAATTGTTAGTGATTAGGGCAGTAAAATGACAACTGAATGATACTTGTGCTTGATCTCCAAAATTTGATACTATTTATATAATCAGCCCATTTCACAATTTTAAGATCCAAAATATTTGGCTTTACATTTGACAGTGATTTAAAGTTCAGTTGAACCTCAATTATCAGACCAGATTTTTTCTCTGGTCCCATTTGGTTGTCATTGATATTCATTTTCTATTCATTATCTGGATTCGTGAATATGTAGACTCTTTACCCATGTGATGTCACAGTAAGTCCAGATAAATTAGGTTCAGTTACATGCACATAGGTAAGGGGGGGGGGTGCACTGGGTGCACAGCCACCTCCCCAACTGTCCAAAAATTTCTCTAAGAGATTAAAATTAGCAAAACAGAAAGAAATAAGCACACACCAAAGGTACATATATAACATTTTTATGACTGTTGACAAAAGGTCTGCACAAATTTGAAGTACCTTCTTTCCCTTCCCCCCTGCCTTTCCTGCAAAAATGTTGTTGACACACTTGACTTATACATCCATAAGTGCCTCTTTGGTGGTATATGTTTCATACAAGTAATCTTGACCATTTTTGCAATATTACACCCAGCCACAGAATACTGTAATTGTAAAAAGTCTTTTTGACAATAGTTTCTTATAAATAATAAATATGTCTTAATTACCTACAAGGTTTTCAATAAGAGCCGGCAGCCGGCGAAATTCGCCGGTTATTTCACTTAAATCCTCCGCCTACTTTGACGGAAAAAATATCCATATGATAAAAATAATTCGAGAAACATTCGAAGTGAACACAACTTTACGATTTCGGAAGGTTTAAACATGAAACACAAAACAAACCTGCGTCTATCTCGAATTATTCTAGCAGCTGTTCTGTGTGATCGTTCGTGACAAATCGTGCTGTGGTTCTGAATAACCTTGCATTTTTTTAAGAGTTGATTCTTGCAGCCGCCTACTTTTACAGTTTTGCCACCTACTCTAGTTTTTATTGAAAACCCTGTACCTAAATATGGTTGAAAATTGTTTTCACTTTCATGTTGAAAGTATTTTAAAAAATAACAATATTGTTTTTTTACAGATAAATTGTGACAAGCCATATGTCCTGAGGTAAGCCTTATACCAGTGGGACTTTATGTAGCTGTTGGTTACTTTAATTGATAAAAGTTACTAGATATTTTGGATAGTAAAAACACCTAGTAAACAGTGTGAAAACAATCCCAGTTTTTTTTTCTGATGAAGTTCTTAGCTGTCAATACACTTTTCCTCTTATCTCTTATTTGCTACTAAGAGAATTTATCTTTCAATACAAGAACACTGATGTAATGTTCAGTTTTGTTGTATATTCTTCTCTTGTAAGTGCTTGCATTGGCCAAATCTTATTTTGAAGTAGAAAGTAAGGAACAGGTCATAAACTTCCTTCAATTAATCTTGAAGATCATGATCAATTGCTAATAGTTTTTCTTCAGCCAGCAACATAAAAAAAGTTGTATGTTATATTAGCAAAACTGCATCCACTTTTCCCAGGTTCTGGAAGGGGGGCTCCTGATCTCGCATTCCCCCTCCTTTTTCACAAGAATCCTGTATCCCACACTTTTTTCATCGCTATCCTGAATCCCATTTTTCTTTCCCAGAAAAATATTAAAAAGTCTAAAATATATATACAAAAACTAATAAATGTAAGATGTAGACTGACCCTTTCGATTGATATTTTGAATTTACATATATGTGTTTTAAAGGATTGAATGCAAAAAAGAAATAGCATAATAGAAGCTGTTGGAAAAATTTCCTCAAGATTAAAATAATAATAATAACTGGTATGCTATTACACCACATGCACTTTTATAGCATCTGGTTGAAACAAAATACTCTATGACAGTTTCAATTAGATGACTATTAACCAGACACTCAATAGTTTGGTTTGAAAGGAGACACCAATTTACGCTTGACTGGTTTATTCGCTTTGGTTGCTAGAACATTTATTTGGGTTGTGACGATTTCCCGGATTCCCGACAGACAGGCGAAAAAAATCCCACATCCCGTGCCCAAACTTTGGCAAGTCCCACTTCCCGGAAAGCAGTCAAATCCTGGATCCCGTTAAGATATATAGGGTTTTCCCGATTCCTGCACCATATTTTCAAATTCAAATCCTGGATCCTGAGAATTCCCTTCCAGACCCTGTTTTCAAAGTATTGCATCTATTTTCATCTTTTATTTTGATATTTATTCGTAGAAATGACCAAATGATTAAAATTCTTTGAACCTACAGGAGCACCCATTCTAATTCAAATACAGACTGAACTAAACTTCTTTCTTAAACTCTTTAGAGTTAAATTTTAGTTAGATTATAAATTATTATATATATTAAATTATTATTATATATATTAAATTATTTATGTATTTTTTCTGTTTTTTTAAAATTTATTTATTGCCTGTTGGTATTTTAATAAGGACAAACATTTTAAAAAGGACAAAGACAATTAAAAAGGATAAACATTTTTGCTCTGTTTTACAACTACGAGTGATTGTGAAAGTTAGGTTTCATAATTGAGTGCTAGTTGTTCATTTGTGCACAAAAACAGCAATAATAAACTAAAGACTGTGTATTGTGGCCCACTGGTACTGCATAAATCATATTAAATAAATGAGTACTATATCATGATTAAATACAGTGGCGGCAGAGCAGGAGGAGCAGAGGCAGCTTTATATACACTTGCTAATATATTCAAACTGAATGAAAAGTAGTTAAGTAAAAGAGATTTTCCTGTGTAATAAGGACGCAACACAGAGCAGTGTGTTTCTTAAGGCCGGTACATCGGTAAATTGTACCGACATTCCCCGACAGCCATACCGGTTTTCCCCTACTGGAAAGTTCAAAATAATTCTGGGGATGTCCCCAGACTTCTCTAGATACTTGAGCATTTGGTGCTTGATGACATTGTACCCATGCCAGGTGTACCTGCTTTCCCACTTAGTGTACCCCACTTCTCAAGCCTTAAGAAACACACTGCAGAGGTCTAAACAGTATTCAGAGACTTAAAGCTGTGGGTTAGAGTAGCATCTGTTAAACACCCAGCATTAGTGTCCAAAACTTGTTAAGTTCAACTCTGGGTCAAGCATGGTTTTCACAGATGATAAGTTCACTGCCCACAAAGCTCTGCCAAGATTCAGAAATACATGTGACCTTTACTATCATGAAAACTGACTCAACCTTTTATCCTTCTGAGGTTATTAAATAATGTACCAACTTCTTCTGGTAGCTCCCTTGCTTTAAATTTTAGTATCCCATCCAGAGGGAGTCAAAAACTCTCATCTGCTACCAACTACAGAAACCAGAGTAATTGCTGTCCAAATTAGCCCCTACAAGAATTTGACGAAGCCAAGATTTAAACACAAAAGGAAAACATTGTGTACAGAACAAGCAAAATATTCTGTGTTTTACATCTAACAAATTTCTGTTTAATGGTGCTACAGACCACCAAGTGAAGTATACAGTGAACCAGCATCACCAGCCATTGCTAGTGAGCATGAAAGCTCAGCTGAGTCTGAGGACAAGGAAAGTGAATGCAGTGAAAATACAAGCATATCTGACAATCAAAAAGGTAGTGATCATCTGTTGATGTAACCATTAATATATTCTTATGTTGCTTAACATGCCTTTTGTGACACTGTAGTAGGTTCAGGGGAATGTATATGGTATTGTTTGAATAGTTCTCAAAAAGTTAGTGAATGCATCGATCAGCAAGCACTTGCAAAGTTTAACATTTAACTCAATAACCCCATTATGCCCTATAATGTACTCATACTTTTCTTGGGAATGGTATAACTTAATTATCTAAACCTTTCTCGTGGCATACCATGCATTATCTCGCTAGAAAGCGGCCTTGAATAACTGTCAGGCTCATTTGTTAATTCAGTTCGCAATGATTTTAACGTCTTCCATTTTATATAATTGTCTCAGATCTGTCGGTTATGTCTGTATGATATCATAACCCGTGTAAGGGCAGTTCAGACATCAGCACACTTTTTTTGTATATTTAGCCACTTATTAGTCACTTCCCGTTAATTTAATACTGACATATAATGATGTGAATCTTCTTAATATATTCATAACCTGTTGAAGGCTATAGCCCAACAGTCGAAAGTACGTTTTAAATAGAATTATATACCAGCGAGTGTCTTAGTGTTAATAAAGTTATAATTAAGTATTAACCCTATTCAGACTGGGGGGGGGGGGCTTTTGGTGCCACTCCAACTTTAAAACTCCTTAACTTTTACACAATTTTATGAAACACAGCCAAATTTTCGGATTTTCCCTAAAGTCTATTTCGCAGTATTTTGAAATATAAAAAATCTAAAGATTTTCATATAGTGTGACGTCATTATGACGTCATACAAGAACAATAAACACGTTAATCGTATTAGCTACTCATGTTCTATCTAACCCTTTAGTTTCATGACAATAGCATTTATATATACAGAGTTCTTAGGGGGGCTTCAAAAGTTCCCCCCCCCGGTCACAGGAACTCCAAAAATGCCCAGTCTGAATAGGGTTAACTATGATATAAATTTTAATGTTATGTATCTACCACAGTTGCAGTTGGCCCACGAGCACCATTGAGATGCGATGTGTGTGGTCTAAGAGCGTACAAGTCGTACCGTTACATCAACAAGACTTCCGCACCACAGCATCTCAAAAACTTCGTTGTCCCAAGCATCGAACGATTCCGAGTCTGTAAAAGATGCTTCAGTTCACGCGATAGATGCCGCCAGAACTTGTCTCTAACATTACTGAAGTCTAAAACAAGTCAGACTATGCATGTACGAACTCCTCTTGGAGTCACGGCTAATAGGGCAACCAGTGCACTAGAATATCTTGCGAGAGACTTGAAGGCAAATGTTAAGAGTGATTATGAAGATGAGTTGTTGGCTTGTGATGAAACACTTGGCGACGAAGATGATTGGGGCATTGATGATGATGATGGTGATGAGAATGATTTTCCCAAGATGAATGGATATAAAGTAAAAGAAAAAGAACCAAAGATCGCCAGCACTAATAGTTCGCTAAATAGTAGCTGCAATAAACTATCTTTTACGAAAAACGTGGGTCTGGTAACAGTCGTGAGACCACAAAGTGGATCTTACATCACTATTCCGAATTGCTATACTTTCTACGATGAAACCAAAAAGGGGAACTCAGACGCGGATCTGGACGCATTGACCTCTCAGCTGGAAGAAAAAGCTGTCGTCAATGGAATTGTTCAGGTTTCTAACAGAACTACAGTAGAGCCATTCGCAAATGATATTCACTTCATAAATAGTAAACTCACGTTGTTAGACCACGCGTATGCTCAGCCCATGCCAAAAGCCAAAGCCCAAACGAAAAAGCCCATAGAAGACCCTGTAGTTAAAACAAACCAACAGAAGGGCAATTTGAAAGCAGAGCAAATAGAAAATAATGTCAAATCATCGAAGAGCGCAAAGACGCCATCTCTTAACAAGGACAAAGTGCAAAGCAATAAAGGTACAACTCGTTGATTAGTTTTTAAACATGACAATCGAATAGTGTCGACGAGTAGGTAAAGCAGATGATTTAATCAACACTAGGTCGAAATGTTTAATCGTCGCCGTCGCCGTCGCCGTAAGAAGATAAGGAAGCAGACCTTTCAAGCATTAGCCCCGTTGTCAGAGAAACTGAGACGGCGGCGGTGCGGCTGGCGCAATTGGTAAGATCTCTGCCTTCCAACCACAAAGTCCCAGGTTTGATTCCTCGGCTCTGCCGAGATTTGAACATTTGTGTGACTTTCTTTACCAGCAAAGCTTACTCAGCTTTCAATCCTTTTGAGGTTGTAAATGAGTACCAGCTTCGGCTGGGAGCTAGCCTGCGATAGATTAGTGCCTCGTCCAGGGGGAGTCAAGAACTCTCGTCCGCTTAAAACTGCAGAAACCGGAGATTACCGAAGCTAGTAAGCAATGTTCTTCCTCGTTTACCCGGTATAGTCTGGCCAAATATTTTGGATATGCGAACTCATAAAAAAAATTGGATGATTGAATTCTCCTTTATAACCAAACAAACAGAATAGGAGAAAAAGTAAAGAAAAACGATAAAGTTTTTAAAAAAACGAATCAATCCTCGATTGTTTGCGGGAAAATTCGCGTTTTTCGGCGGCTTACTTTCCAGGTGAAGAGGTGTTCGAAAGTGCTGCCTCTTGCTGAAAACGGAGCCAAGTTTATAGGTATTGTTAGTTACATGTTGAAAAGGACGGGTTGGTTGGGTTTGTATCGTATTCTTTTCTGATTTACTGCGAAATATTTTTTAGCAAGTGATCTAGATGACGGATATTGTTAGAAAAGCCAGATAATTTGGGTTCTAGCAAAGAATCGAGGAAGCACTCTATTTAGAACTTAAGAGTAAAGAATGTATTTTTTTTTCAACAGGTGAGAAACCAGTGGGCCCCGCCATCAGAACTTGTGGTGTCGTTTGTCATCTTTGCAACCAGTTCGTGACGAAAAGCTACAGCTGCCTGACCAGGGAGAATGCTCCAGATAAAGTGAAACATCTTTTCAGTAAACCGGAAGTTAAGATGGTCAAGGTCTGCCGGAAGTGCGTTCCGTACAAGAAGCCTAAACCGGAAGAGGGTTCTAATGTGAAGGGGAAAGTAGTAAAAGGAAAAGCGCTGTTAAAAGCAGCATTAACTGCTAAGGTTGCGAAGGCTAATAAAGCAAACAAGGCTGATGAAAAAATGTCTGCAGCCAAAGCAAAAGCATTGAAACTTGCTCAAGCGAACTCCAAATCCAAGGCCATTGTTAATGCTGCCATTATGAAGAGTAACCAGAAATCTGTTCCGGCCAGAGAAGAAAACGAAGAGAAAAACTCGTACAAGAACGAAACGGCTCGTGTTAAAGTAGAAAAGAGCAGTCCCGTGAAACAAGGCCCAGATTGTGAGGGAAAGGAAGATACAATGGCGAATGCTCAAGCGGAAAACACGGATGTGCACTCTCCAGCTATGAATGATGTTAATCCGCCGAAAGGTGAACTTGAACGTACTGCAACAAAGCTGCTTCAAACTCTTGCATCAGCTGTAGCACAAAATAGGTCCAATAATGACTCCCCTCGGAGGATAGGGGAGCTCCATCCAACGGGCACGTTCGTTACTAACAGCGGTGCGCCCCTGCAAATTATGTACCTTTCGAAAGAGACCCTTGGGAATACGTTAGACCTAACGTGTAACGTAGGAAACTCTGGGGTCCAGTCAGTAAGGTCTTTAATTGGTACAGGCGTTCGAAAAATCAAACTGAAAGGGGGGTGCCTGATAGGAGATTCACAGGTTACCCAGGTCTCTCAAGGAAAAGGTTTAGTTAATCTTGATACTTGCACTACGGTAATGGCGGGTACGGCGGGATCTTGTCCTTCTGAAAAGAACTGTTCCGTAAACGATGGAAACGAAAAAGGTAGCGACACTTGCCAAACTGATAACTCGACTGTTACTGAAGTGAAAAAGGAGAGTAAAGAAATACCTGCTGAGGGTACCGCCAGTGAGAGCATCACCGAATCAAACAGGCAAACAGAAACTGTACCAGTTAAGGAGGAAAAAGTAGAAAAAAATGTCACGGTTAAGGAGAAAGCCGACTTAATGCAGTCGCCTAGAACTCGAAACAGGGTCGCTCAAGGTCTCCAAGCGACATCTATTATCACAAGAAAACGATCGCTCTCCATGAGCAGTGAGAAATCTGATCATTCAGCCGACAGTAGGAAAGGTGAGCGCTCAGCTACTGGCAAGAAGAGAATATTGAATGTGAAGAAATTGCCAGTCAAAGAAACAAGACCTTCCACAGCTACAAAATCAGGCAGTCGACAACCAAGAACAGGGAATGACAAGGTAAAGGCGAAGAATTCTAATACTGACCTCAAGACTGCCACAAAGTCCCCAGCCGCATCATCGAAAAAGAAAGGTTAATGCATGTTCATTAAAGTCGGGGCTTTTTCCAGGGTGTAGATTTGGGGAGATGGGGAGATAGTTATTTGCTTACCTGAGTTGTTCAAAATCATTGCAAGCAGAGTGTTGGTCCGGCCAGGAATCGAACCCGAGCCTCCCACTCAATAGACTGGCACCTTACCAACTAGGCTAACCATGCGCCGTTTTCCACTTACTCAGCTTTCACTGCATAGGTTAAATAGGTTATCAGGGTGTTAATGCTATTTTTTGAAAAAAGATATCCTGAACAGTATTTAACAATTAGACCTCGTGGACTAATAGACTACGAGTAATAGTAATAGACTATTCAAACTCGTAGTCCATGAGGCCGAGAGGTCTAATTGTTTTAGTATCACCTGTTTTAAATTTTGTTTGGCT
>JAOEHV020167494.1:0-13811 GCA_025447995.2 Isaurus tuberculatus | reverse complement strand
TAGTCCATGGTTTTGGTCGGTTTTTTGGTCATTTTGGGGGTGTTTCGTGAAATTTTTTTTTTTGGTCGAAATTTTTTTGTAAGGGGTTAGTCGATGGTTTTGGTCAGATTTTTGGTCATTTTGGGGGTGTTTGGTGAAATTTTGTTTTGGTCGAAATTTTTTTGTAAAGGGTTAGTCCACGGTTTTGGTCGGATTTTTGGTCATTTTGGGGGTGTTTGGTGAAATTTTTTTTTTGGTCGAAATTTTTTTGTAAGGGGTTAGTCCATGGTTTTGGTCGGATTTTGGGTCATTTTGGTGGTATTTGGTGAAAAATTTTTTTGGGTTGAATTTTCGAGGCTCCATGGTTTTGATCGGATTTTGGGTCATTTTGGAGGTATTTAGTGAAAAATTTTTCTGGCCGGATTTTGGAGGTAAGGGGTTAATCCATGGTTTTGGTAGGAGTTGGGGTTATTTTGGAGATATTTGGTGAAAAATTCTTTTTGGTCGGATTTTCCAGGTAAGGGGTCAATCCATGGTTTTGGTCGGATTTTGGGTCATTTTGGAGGTATAGTTAACCCTATCTTACACGGGCTTTTTGAGGCTAGCTGGTCACGGGGGGGTGGGGCGGAATCCGCCACCCCTCTATAACTTTGGTTTTATTTCACGGATTTGACCCAAACTTGGTACAGCAATAGATATTCACAGGACCATTTAATAAATGTATTTAAATAAGCATATGACGTCATGATGACGTCATCATTTCTTCAAAATTTCAAAATTGACTGATAATTTCGACATTTTACAAGAAATGAGCGGAAATGTTCGCAAATTGAACTTCATTCTTAAAATAACATTGAAATCAGCAATGTAAATGTATGTTGAGACAAAAAGAGTCTTGTAACATTTTACTAGTAGTTTGCAACAATACCCCTAGATATACAAAGAGCGCTCATAACTGTCAATACTTATATTTGTCTTTATTTATTAGATTTAGAAAGGATCTAGTCAATTTATTTTTACCAAAGAAAGTGAACAAAAATGAATTGCAAAATGCATACGAAGCTAGTACAAATCTCACTTGTTTCAAATAACTAAAAATATCCCCCAGTTTTGTGTGTTGACAAAGTATTGCGCAATACCTATGACGTAATCAAGCTTAATTAAATTTTAAAATATCGATTTTAGTTCACAAGATATATGATTTTGACGATCAGGTTTACATTGTAATTCAAAATTAACGAAAAATTTAGAAAAAACGTAATAACATAGTAACTGATAAAAGTCATTACAATCACCCTTTTAATAATACGTTACCATGGAAACGCAAAACACCAAAGACGAAAAATTTTAATAAAAATGTAATCTACGATAAATTTGAGGAAAAGTCACCGAATACCAGCGGAATATCTGGAATATCAGAAAAGTTATGTAAACTTAAATTTAAGGGTGGTGGATTCCGCCCCACCCCCGTGTAAGATAGGGTTAACTTTACCGATAAATGCTGATAAAAAGCCTTTGCTTATGACAGCTGGTTAACAACTTCAATCTTGTTTGGAGTTAGCTGTAGTAAGCTCTCAAACTGTGTTTGTTTGGCTGAACGGAGAATGCCATGCCTGAATTGTGAATTTAAAACAAAAAGAGGATATCTCATTACTTTCCAAAATTAGGCGTTCCAGCACGTTTTTCTTTGAAGACTTTATTGTATTGATATTTTAACTTAAATATATATATTTTTAATTTAGTTTTTATTTGTTCATTGCTCTAGTTTTTATAGTAAGTGCAGAGTTCATTGTCTTTACAGATTCTATTGTTGCACTAATGTCTTAATTAATTTCATTATAAAAATTTCAATTGTTTTGAACTGCATTGGTAATTCAAAGTTTATCTGAACTTACTTGAAATTTGTTGTTTGTTACCGGTCGCCGCGCTGGATTGTTAAGTTGAACATATACGAAGTATCTGGTTTAGTTTTAAGTTCTGAGCTCGAGGTTTCGAGACTAAAAGTCGCTGTTCTCTTCCTTTGGAATTTTCTCTCGTTTTATTGTCGTTATAAAGTTGTTCTGAGCTTGATGAAGAGTTTTCCGAAACTTCACAATATTTTAAAGTAAAGATGCAATAATCTGGATGACTGGTAAACTTGTTGTTACATCATTAAACATTTTTTTAGCGAACACGAAATGATGAGATACAAAGAAACATGATAATCGTCACAGTGACATTTTCTGCTTTGCTACCCCACCCTACAGTCTGCATTTTTTTACCTCCTAGATTGTGGAGACACATTACCAGCCGCAACCAGGATACTTTCTCTCGCCTGAGGAAAGGGCCCTGGGTAGGAAGTTGGCTGCGCCAGCGAGCAAGTCATTTTATTACGTCACGAACCGAGGAGGGGAATGATCCCTAGTGACTCTTTAACGCTAAATCTGAATGCGAAAACAATCAAAAATTAATTTTCATTACTATAATCGAAAGATACGCCTTTTTTCTTTTAATAAATGTCCAAATTTGGAATTAGTAATTTAGGTGGTGCTTGCAATTTATAATTACACAGTTTCTCATTCTCCGCTTTATTTAATTTAACCTAACAAATACAGGTTTTACTTTTTTCTTTTTCACAAATTTCGTGGAGAAAAAAGCGTTATTCTCACGATGGAATAACTAAACAATTTTCTCTCTAATCTTTTTTTTTCTCAAAATTAACTGTTAAGAGGACTTAATTTTTTGTCGCAACAGAGTTAGCAAAACAAGTTTTGAGCAGCATTCCGTAGCGGAGCTTTGAAAATATTCCAGACTCAGGCTCATGGTCAATTAAGCCCGTAGTTTTTCATTTGTCCTCGTGGCTAAATAATACACTGCAATATGAGAGCAGACCTTTTTATGTCACTCTTAACCGGGTAAGATTCGTTTTCATTGATTCGCATACCTTTTCCTATTCCAATTGTTTCGTTCAGTATTTCATTGAGATACCTAACAATGAGGTGTAATCTTTCCCTCTTTTTAAAAAATATAACCTTATTAAGGAAGGCTTCTAGATTTTTTCTCCGTCAGTTAACCAAAAGATATGTATATTTTTTTACCATATAAAGATGTCCCAAAGGCACCGACAGTGACCGTAGGCAGTATTCAACTCTCTTCAGTCCTCATCAACTGGAACTACGATCAATCCTCTATGGAAACATTAAAAGAAAAACCTTTGAAATTGTTTGAGGTGACCATATCGGTAACGGGACACGAAAACAAAACTGTTTCGTTGGGAATAAATGAGAGGTCATATGTTATCAAAAATCCTGTTCTTTTTAACAAATACACCATCAAAATTGCTGCAGTAAGTGATGTTGGCGAAGGGCTCGTAGGATATGCTACCTTCAATACTGGTAAGAAAGTAGAGAATATCAGTGTAGAGTTCAAAATAGATAAGAAAACGTAAAAATAGGGAAAAGCGATTGTCGTTATTGTGTGTTAACAGCAAAACCTATAATCGTTTAATAAAATTGTGCAAAAAAATCAGATAGGATTTTTGAAATGTTTTTCATTGTTCAGTTTTTTCTTTGAATCAAGTAATTTTAACCTTACATATTTTAGAGCATTCTCAAACTCAGATCTTCCTCTACACATTTCTGGCTCAAAACGCTCTACTGAATAACAGAAAGGACAAGTAAACCAAAATGGCGTGTATAGCATTTAAATGACTTTGTACGAGAATCATTGAAACAACAAAATTAAACAGCCTATTCTTCATGGATTGTAAGAATTCTAAGTTCTGAAAATAATGTCCATATATAAATTTCTGTAAACAAATTACAAGTCAGCAGTCTGGAAATAACATGAAGCGCCAGTGATTATTTCTTTGTGTAGTAAAGTATCGAGTTTTGTGATGATAACGTGCGCAAAGTTTCTTCGGAAAAGTTCTCATATGGGCAGATCACTTTAGTCGGATCATATTAAGATATCGATTTTGTTAATAAAGTAGTTTTGCTTGATGTTTAATTTATCTTTAAGCCTCTCAGTTTTATAAAATGCTGATATAATCTGCAGATTTCCCTCCGACACCTACATCCGTATCCTTGTCCAAGATGTATGGAAGGTTTGCGGTAATTAACTGGGTTCAACCGACTCCCTCTGGTGGCCAAGGTACCGTTACTTCGTTTAAGATAGACTATAGTGTGCCAGGAGAGCCAAGCACGACGAGGTCTGTAACAGCTTTACCAACTGCAAGGTCAGCTTTTCTTTTAAGTCTACGGTTCTCGACAGCCTATAATGTGACGGTCGTTCCTCTTAGTAGACTTGGTGCTGGAGTGGGGCTGTCCAAAACCATTTATACCAAAGGTGAAATCTTTTGCTTATCTCTGTAGTTTCAGATTAGTTTTCATAAAACAATCTGTAGTTTTCACAAAAACGTTTAAAGTAACCGCCGCCTGATTAGCCTAGTTGGTAAGGCGCTAGTCTATCGAGCGGGAGTCTCGTATTTGATTCCCGGTCGGACCAACACTCAGGGTCTTAAAGTAATTGAGGAGGTGCTACCTTTGTTTTTACATCTCCAAATGATTAAACCTTCGCGTCTTCTCGGATAAGGACGTTAAACTGTAGGTCCAGTTTCTCTGTTGGTGGGACTTGAAATAACTCACACACTAAGCGGAAAGATCAGGGTAGTGATCCCGGTTCTCAACGCTATGGTAACAAGGCTTGGTGAGGTTAGCAAGTGTCACCAATGTTATACTCATAAATGCTGAGTAATTCGTACCGCTAAACCATAGGCTCTGCCATTGAAGTCGCATGTCACACGTCCCCGTCATCGTAACCCCTGGAAATGCTTCGGCAGCCAAGTGACAGCGGCGAGTGTCCGGCGCCTCTAAATAACCAGAACCTGTGACTAAGGGATGGAAAAACCCTACAGAAAACCACTGGTCCTCCAGGTTTTTTGGGGTTGGGCGTGGGGCCAGTACCCTCTCCCCATAAACTTTATGCTACAGAAACCAATGCAACAGTTCAACGACAACAGAAGACCTTGGGTCATCAGAGAGAAGAGCTCCCTGAGGCAAGTAACATGACGCTTGATGACCAAAGCCGAAAGAATGTCCGCAAGCCGAGAACGTCCCTTCTGGATCCCAAAAGCAAAATCAGAATTCACTGCTGGAATGTGAGAATCATGTTTGAAACAGGAAAAACAGCACAAGTGGCAAAGGAAATGACAGAATATCGAGTCAATATTTTGGGAGTTGAAGAATGGGAGACTTAAGTTACTCGACGGAACAACAGTGCTATATTCATGCCAAAAAAGACGTACATCATTAAGCAGGAGTGGCTTTTATGCTGGGTAAAGTAGCAGAGAAAGCATTACTAGACTGGAGACCGGTTACTAATGACCCACTTCGATTCGAAATTCAGCAAGCTAAGTATCATTTAGTGCTACGCTCCGACTTACGATGCAGAAGATGAGAAAGAAAACCTCTACAATGAGCTACAGGCAATCGCCTCGACTATGACATGATTAACTTATCATTATGGGCGACATAACTGCAAAAGTTGGAGCAGATAACCCTGGTAGAGAAGATCACATTGCTGGAAATGGCATAGGAACAATGAACGAAAATGGAGAACTGCTTGCTGATTTTTGCGGACTAAATAGCATGATCATTGGAGGAACAATTTTTGCACACAAAGCTTAAGATATACACAAATACACATGGATATCTCCTGACAGGAAGATTAAGAAGCAGATTGACCTCATCGCAATAAAAAAGAAGTGGATAGCCTCCCTATTAGAAGTCAGAGCGTATATAGAGGAACAGACGTTGGCAGCGACCATAAGCTCGTAGTTAGCACCATCCGACTGAAGCTGAGAAACCCTCTCAACGGAAGAGACTAAGTCTAGGAAAGTTCAAAGATCCAGACGTCAGAGCAGAATTTAGCATCAAGCTGAAGAACAGGTTTCAAACCATCGCCGACATGGAAAAGCAATCAGAAGAAAATGGAATGGATATTGACAAGCTATGGCTAGGGATCAAGAACACTTAGATGGAAACTGGGACAAGCAGCTTGGGATACGTAAACAAGAAAAGGAAAAAATGGTCATCAGACAAGACATGGAAACGTATAGAAGAAAGGAATTGTATTTAAAAATCATTAAGTGTGAAAGAGACAAAACTAGCCAAAGATCAGCAAGAACAATACAGAGCCAAAGACAAGAAAGTCAAGAGAAATTCCCGACAGAAAAAAAAGAATGATATCGACGAAACAGCTGAAGAAGCAGAGGAGGCTGCCAGAGTTAGCTCTACTTCACGAAACAACTATCGCCGGAATAAATCACAACGGTAGACAAAAACACCAGACAATGATTTGAACGGGAAAACCCTAACTACACTTGAGGAGCAACTATCAAGATGGACCGAATACTTCAGTACTCTCCTTAACAGAGAGTAACCCCGCGTTCCCCTGCGATTTGAAGACAATGCACCGGAGCTAGACATCGATACAAACATCCCTACTAGAGCAGAAATTAGAAAAGCAATAATGAAATTGAAAAACCACAAGGCTCCAGACTATGATGAGCTACCGGTAGAACTACTGAAAGCAGACATTGAGCAAGCAATGGAAGCCCTCTTAGTTTTATTTAAAACCATCTGGGAAGAAGAGAAAATACTAAGTGACTGGCAAAAGGGACCTATCGCAAAACTGCCAAAAAAAGGGAGACTACAATAATTGGCAAGGCGTAACCCTGCTATCAATAACATCCAAAGTATTTACCAGAATCATTCTTATGCGAATTGAAAAAGCAGTTGAAGACCAATTAAGAGAAAAACAGGCTGGTTTTCGAAATGGGCGATCATGCACAGAACAGATCTTTGTATTACGGAACATTAAAGATAACGTTCAGAAAAAAGATAAGACTTTTCAACACCAACGTCAAATCAGTATTATTAAACGGCTCTGAATGCTGGAAGATAACATCTGGAATACCAAGAAACGTCCAAATGTTTGTTCACAAGTCTCGCTGAATAATCCTACTGATAAAGTGGTCGACAAAGTTTAAAATGCAGAAATTAGGAGGCGGTGCTTTCAGGAAAACATAATGGTGGAAATAAGACGCAGAAAGTGGCAATTCATTGGACACATTCTCCGAAAGGACAGTACATCCATCAGCAGGACAGGGCTCTTTTGTACGCCCGAAGGAAAGCGCCAAAGAGGATGCCTCGGAGCTACATGGCGTAGAACATCAGAAAAGAAGTGGGAAGGTCTTGGGTTGTCCTGGGCAGTCGTCAGGAAGAAGAAGCAGGATCGACGGTGCTGGAGAACAGTTGCAGAGGCCTAATGTGCCTGATGGCATGACAAGGACAGATGATGATAATGATGATGAGTGATCCCGATGTTGTGATCTGGTTCTTTCACCTAGGGCATTTCTTGGTTATTAAAATATGTGCGAGGTACTGTAGCGGACTTTCTAAGACCCTCTACTGTTTGAACACTGTACTTGCTTTTAAAGCGCTTACAGATTTAGCAGTATAAAGCGCTATATAAAAAATATTATTATATTACATCTATATTATACAACATGTTTTGATCTCTGTTATGCTCTCTCTGATGATGAACAGGTTGTTCGAATTTCGAACGTGAATTTCATTAGTTAAGGGTTAAATTTTGTAAGATTGGCGGGTCACTTGACAATCAACAGAAGTAATTATCAGTGCGAGACCTTTGAGGAGAAAGTTTTGGGGAATCAGTGTCCATCCCAATGTTGTTGCCTCGGTAATTTCAGTGCTAGAACACCAGTAATGATATCGTTGAGTTGTCGCTTTGGGCTTTTGATTTTTTCTGGCATTTGTTCTGTTTAAAATTTATTCTTATACGTCAGAGATATCTCTTACAAAAAACAAATTTAAAGTTGTCATAAACTTATTTTCCCGAAAAAACAGATAATTTCTGAGTTAACTAAAATTAAGGATTCCATGTATTTGTAGCGGCGAATGTTTTACTCACTTACAAAATATCTTAGTAATTTTTGTATAAAATTTATACCACTTTTGCTAAGTTACGATATTTATTTTATATAAATAAAAATAGTGTACAAAAGTGCTTGTATCAGTATATAAGATGCACAACAACCGTTGAGAAAAATATAAACCACACTTCAACAGCTTGTTAAAAATAAGTTTAGAGGAAATTTAACATGGAAGAATGCTGGTTTATTGATTCAAATTTATCAAGAACCATGTTTTGAGAGTACACATAGATACCTATCGAAAATAGTTTTTAAATATTTGTGTTTTCTTTAAACCTGATTTCCTTTATTATAACCTAAAAATAAGTATTGCTAAAAACAAATATTCACTTTAGAAAAGGTCTTTTCCCTTGACTTCAATCAAAAAAAAGTTTCATTAAAATATTTTTATTTCTTTAGCACCGAGTCTTCATTTTTCTTTGACCTTAATCCCAATGTATGTTAATGTTACCCACTCGAGTTCCTTTGTCTTCTTTTTTTGCTCGCGTTTTTTTCTTTTTTCAAATCTTCTTTTTTCATCCATTTCTTTTTAAATATTGAACTTCGAGTATCAAAACACAGAGCTTATTTATTTTTGCCTCGTTACAGCGCGCTGTGATAAAGTTCCTGTAGTGATTCGTACATGGGCTTCTTCTAGCTCCTTTAACGCCAGTACACCTCCGGAACACGGTCAGTTAAACTACACTGCGGGCTCATCATGGTGTGCATTTTCAAACGATCCAAATCCATATTTGGAAGTCGATCTGGGATCAGATTTTATCATTTGTGCTGTTGTTACAAAGGGAAACTCTCGGGCAGATCAATGGGTCAAAACCTATCAAGTACAAACTTCAAAAGACCAATGTAGCTGGTCATATTATAAAGAAAATGGACAAGTGAAGGTAATTTGGAAATAGAATGTAAAATGGTTTATATATTGTTTTACGCTATGCTATACTATCTAAACACAAAGCAAGGAAATTAACAGTACTTTTCGCGCATTCAGGTTGGTCATCTTGGAAGTTATAAGCTAGGTACTATTTAATAATAATAATAATAATAATAATAACATCATGTATGTAGCGTTTATTCTTCTTTAGCTCTAAGCGCTTTGCAAGCAACTACATAGTTTAACAGTCGAGGACTGACACTGCCCAAGGGTTGATAACCATCACGATAGTGTCCATTCCTGTTTGTCTTTATGCACTAGAGTAATATCTGGTCGATTGTGCTTCAGTCTCTAATCTGTGTAAATAGTCGTGTCCCAAATAATCCTCACTTTTCAATTCTATGCGACTTGCAGGGGTTGATGGTCATACCACTTGTCGGTACACTCTATCCCGTACTTACTAGATCTCCCTGTGAGCCCGCAGGGCCACCACCGTGGCGCTTCCTATACTCTCTCTGGGCAAGCTTTTTACATCCACTGACAATATATCGTACTGTTTCAGTGGATTCTCTGCACAATCTACAAAGTGGTGTGTCTGAAGTCTTATCTTTGTTGTACTTGACTGAGTTTGTTCCTAAAGCTTGTTCTCCGATGTTATTTTGTCTTTCATCTTGCTGTTGAGAGTTCGGCCCATCTGTAAAATACCACAGTATTTGTAGCCCTTTTCCTCTAATTTCCCGATATGCTGGTCTTTGGGTAGGCCTATTCCTCTGCTGCCAACTTGCCAACCTCTTCTCATTTCCAAGACAGCACACTTGTCTTGCCTAAACAACATCTTGATGTCTTGGGAAAAAATCCTTACCACTTGAATAAGTGAGTCTGGTTGGTCTTTTCTAGCTCCATATAACATAAATAATAGGTTGCTAATTGGCTTCATGTGCTTTATTATTATTATTATTATTATTATTATTATTATTATTATTATTATTATTATTAACTCATAAACCCTAATTTACACTCTTGATCTTACAAACATTGGTTTACTGTTATTACGACTCTTGCAGGAGAATATTCTAGAAGTTAAAAACATACGCCTGGATTTACGCTAATATAAGGGTAAACCCTTTGCGATATGCTTCATACACAATGATAAGCAACAGACAGCAGTCTACAGCAATACATGTTAGCAGATGATTTAAGAAACATGGCCTCAAATATGGATAAAATGAACTGAAAAAGTTGAATGACTATAAAAATCATTCAAGAGAGACATAAGCAGAAATATGATTTTGTTTTTGTAAAGTGACAGTGTAGCAGAATCCAAAAAGCAATTAAGGTAGTCAAGCTATATAAAGGGAAGGCCGACGGAGCAGGAGGGGCGGCTGCCCCCGCCCCCCCCATTTCTGAAGCTATGCACAATTTTTATTTGCAGCGAGACAAACTTGCCACTTGATTTCCATAAAGCCGAGGACTTCTATTAAAAGTTCCTATTAAATACTTTCAAAATATCCCCAGAATACGCAGAATTGGCATTTCAGAGAGTGTAGTTTGCCAAAATTTCCCGGGGGAGCATGCACCCGGACCTCCTGGAGGCTCGCGCCTTCTGTGCTTGCTACAAATTTCTCTTCATCCTTCTTCCCCAATCATCATGAACTTCCGCCGGCCCTGAAAGGTTACAGAATATGTAGGTTTTAGAGCTCGATGCTGTATACGGGAATAAATCAGTTATAATTGTGTATTAACTCTATGATCTAACAACCTGTTCCTTGCGACTAAGGACATTAAAATTGTTCTTTTGTTTCCCATTGCATTCTCTTAATACAGCTTTTTGACGGAAACTTCGATCGTAACACCGAGGTAAAACACATCAATTATGGAGTTATGCAAGGGCAATATTTGCGAATATTACCCAAGTTACATTACGGTGGGTCGTGTTTAAGACTGGCCGTATTTGGAGTTTCCAGGCAAGGTATGAGTTGGAACGCTTTTTAAAAATAAACTATCTGAAAAGTGGTGAGCACTCTTCATTCTTGTGATGGGTTGTGGTGGTTATATTGGGCATGAAACTGACGATGATGGTGGTAAGGGTGAGGATGATCTTCATGATGTTAAAGGTGAAATGTGATGACGATAATGTTAAAGGTGAAAAGTGATGATGATGCTGATAATGATGGCAATGGTGAGGATGATCTTTATGATGTTAAAGGTTAAAAGTGATGACGATGGTGATGAAGATGATGGTAGTGATGATGATGATGATGCTGATTGCTACAGTGACTACCTTATAATTTGTAGAGAAGATTACCAGTAAATTTATTTAGGCCTGTTACAAGCTTATTTGTTTTGTTTCTATTACAGATTGTTCAGCTACCGCTGTTGGAGTTCAGAATAGTTTAGCAGTTCCTGATCACAGGTTCACTGCATCCTCTTATTATTCATCTGCCTATCTCCCACATTTCGCTAGACTGGATAGGACTGTAAATGGTGGATGGACATCAACAGAGACAGACAAAGATACATCTTGGTTGCAAATTGATATGGGAGATGTAAATGTCATTTGTGCTGTAATAACACAAGGCGGCTATCACTTTATTAGTATATATGAATGGACGAAATCCTACAAACTTGGGTTGTCCATGAACAATAAGAGTTGGCCATTTTATAAAGAAGAAGGACGCGATAAGGTAAGTGTTTTGTAGTCGTAAACCATTTGCCATGCAACTGTATCAGGGAGATTTACCATATCACTTGGAGCTTAACAATAATTCATTCCATATACACTGAGAGCCATTTAAATAAGCAACTAAGAGAGCTTATCTTGATGCCTGTAATTAAACTGAAAACATCACTTTGTAGGAGTTTCAAGGAAACACAGATCGCAATGCGAAAGTAAAAAGAGAACTGCATGAAGTGGCTCAAGCGAAACTGATTCGGTTCAAACCCGTCTCATATAATTTTTATCCTGCACTAAGAGTTGAGGTATACGGTGTTTTACAAGGTAAAAAAATAAGTATTGTTTTTAGATAAAATGCCCGAGTGAATCATTATAGGTTGCAAATGATTGATAATTGACTGAAACCTTTCATTAGAGCAATTAGTTGCAAGGGGTAACGCTGACGATTGTTAAATGGAAAAAAGGAAGGCTGTTGCTCCGACGAAGGGCTGACGCTCGAAACGTTTTTTCCTTATTTTACTTAAGGCAATCGAGAAAATACTTAAACGATTAAGTTGCGCGTTTTACATACTTAAAGACGATCCTCAAGAACTTTTTTTAAACGAGTGTTTTTGATAACTTGTAGCTCTACTAAGTGGCTCGCTGAATTACTAAATTAAATCGCTAAATTAATCGCTAAATTACTTTAAAAACTGGTAGTGATCCTGGCGATAGACCGATCACAGCGATAGTGTGGTTTTTATTTGATCGCTTCGATTGCAGAAAACGAAAGAGATGTTCCACCGAGAACAGCAATGAAAAAGTATCGACGGTCGGCATGAGCAAAGATGGGGGCTAAAGTAAAAGGACTTCTGATTGAACTATTTTGTTTTATGTTTTGACTGTTAGTTGAATCATTCATTGGAGGCTTGAAGGTTGTGCATACGATACAGCAACTTTTTTCACTCCTTCGATGAAAACACCTTCGGAGGATTCATTTCACTCTTAAGTCATTTTCAGAGTTAAATGGTCTAGAAAGCCCTTGGTGACTACGGCAAGTACGTAACTAGCTGCATGATGTCAAATTCAAGTCAAAATTATACTTTTGATTGTCGGATCGCCAAGATTAAGGAGGATTCATTTTTTTAGAACAGGGGCTGGCCCGGAGGAATCGCTTTTAGCATACAGGTTAATTTTCCTCACCCTCCCTTATATTTTTCCAAATATAACATGACCCTCCTCTATGAATCAGTTATATATACTATGACCGTCCCCCCAAAAAAACATTTTAATTGCTTAATGAATCGTTTATGGTCAGGGAACAGTTAACCATTCCACAGGAACTGTTCTATCCAATACCCTGACAAAATATATATCCACAGCACTGCTGTATTGAAATACATTGTGCTATATTGTGTTGTTTGCATGCACAATCGTTATGGCTACATGTTCAGCTAGTACAATACAAGGATATGCATAGGTTGGTCAGAGTTTTAGACGACCATCACCCTGTTTGGCACATACATTTTAACTTCAAGAATATCTCGACCTCCAATTGCTCACCCTTCTGCCAAAACGGTTAAGCATTTCCACAACAGGCTGATCCTCTTCACTGTCATTTTCAAATGAGCTACTTTCATCTCCGAATTCTAGTAACAACTCACCTTTGCTTTCTGATTCCTCACTGAGACCACTTACATCATCTTCTGACTCGGTGCTGTAAGAGATATGCTCTGTAGATTCCCGAGTAGCACATTGTGTTAAAATCCTTTCACACAAACCTTTGCTGAATTGAGCTGAAAGGTGAAGTTTAACTTATTTGGTAATTTTTCTTTTTGTCAAGTTATGGTGATGGATATATTTATCGAGCTCTGAAAGCTTCAAAATTCTAGATATCTTTTTTAATAAATCAATCTCATAATAAAATATGAAAATGCTGTGAACCTCTAATTTGTATAAAATTTTTGTTGACCCTCCCTTTTTGCTGGGGAAAAATGCAATGATCCTCTCCTGGATTCCTCCGGTCCGCTCCCTGTTATAAACAATATTTCAATTTAACTTTTTTAACAAACCTCAATTGTGTCGAACAATGAGATATCACCCGGTTTTATCACTGCGATTGTTATGTTCGCTACCATTCATGAACCCTGCTCTTAAAATAACCAACGGTGTCCCTGCACAAGTTTTTCAGCGATTGGTACAATCATTTAAACTTAAAAGAGTAAAAAAGCATTTAGTAAATCTGACCCGTTAACAGGAAAGCGGCCTAGCTACAAGCGTCCTCTGACATACTGAAAATGACCTATTTTTTGCCC
>JAOEHV020167204.1:0-13816 GCA_025447995.2 Isaurus tuberculatus | reverse complement strand
AATTCAGGTATATGGTATTTTTGGGTCAAAATTCGGGTATAAAGTATCTTTTGTTTCCTGAATTTTAGGTTTTTGGTCTGTGAAATTGTTTTCACTTTTAGGTATATTGGTATCTTGTGGGGAAAATATCGGGTATATTGGTATCCCACTACCCCCCCCCTGGCCGGGCCTGATTTTAATAAACAGGGAACCCAACTAGTGTACCTTGGGGCAACCTTTTGCCATTGACTACATTCACACTTCTTACTTCTACCTTGACAAGCAGAAGCGAGTATCGACGTTCTTAAAACAAGGATATAATTGACTCTAGGTTGAAATGTTTTGAGCATTATCCAAAGCGGTTTACGAATCTGATCTTTAGATCTTCGCCATAGTAACTTTTCTTGTAAGGACACAGGCAGCCCCAGTTTAGTGTTCATCGATTTGTATGGAGTATGAAAAAAATAGATTCTCTACGGAAAACTGCGCGACGGCGCCCGTCGAGCCGGTCGACCTCTGCTGCGCTTCAAAAACTCCATCAAGCGCGACCTCAAAGCAGCAAACATTAATGCTACCAGCTGGGAGGGCACTGCTGCTGATCGTGTCACCTGGCAGCACTGTGTCAAAGCAGGAGCCTTGAGAGCTGTGGAAGACGGGAGAGATCAGGCCACATTGAAGAGAGCGGCGAGAAAGCAGCGAGCGGCCTCAGTGCGCGCCCCATCTACCTACGTCTGCCCAAACTGCATGAGGGACTGCCACTCCAGGATTGGGCTTCACAGCCACGCGAGATCCTGCCCCGCCCGCCCTGTGTGCTAAGCTGCTAACCATCGCCTCTTCGAGACGTTGATGTCGACGACGACGACGAAAAAAATAACGCTTTGGAGGTTATTATATTTGGATTTTGAGCAAAAGTCAAAAATAAAGCTTGTCTCCTTTTGTCTCGCTTGTACGTTTAAGGTCCATAAGAAGTCATTTAGGGGTGATTCGAAAATTGGAGAACCACCATCGATTTTCTAATCACCCCTAAATGACTTCTTATGACCCTTAAACGTACAAGCAAGACAAAAGGAGACAACAATTGAGGTAAACAAGCTTTTTTTTTTTACTTTTGCTTAAAATAGGAGTATAATAATCTTGAAAGTGTTATTTTTCTCATACTCTGGACATAAAAATCACTATAATTGTAAAGGCGATTGAATCGATGAATACTAGGCGTGGGCTGCCTGTGGTAAGGAACGTTCATTTTGCAAGTCTTACGAATTTTAAGCTTTTCTTCGCTGGTATAACATAATTCAGTCTCGAGGGCAATTTTACTAGGAGTCAATAGATGCGTAATTAAAAACATAAAACAAACTGCAGTAACAAACATACTCTTTGTGAAAAGATTCATTTCAAAAAAACGACGTTTCGTATACAACACACATTTTCAAAAGTAACCTTTAAGTTAATATTACAAAATATAAGTAATAAAGAAAAAAGAGAGAGGAATGCGTCCGAAAGGAAAACAAAAAAACAAAACTAGTAAAGTGACAGCTTGTCACTAGAAATATTTTTATTAAGAGCTGGTTTAAGTTCTTGAAAGATTCGAGAATCTCAAAGTGATCCCACTTGATGTTGTGTCCAGTGACTTTGATGTGATCAGCAATTGCAGAAGTATTTCCCCTACTAGTGAGTGCTTTAAAATATTCCTTTTTTCTATCGTGGAGTCGTCGCTTAGTTTTTCCCATATAGAATTCAGTACAATCCCACCTTAGACGCGTTCTAGTTCCACCTGATCTGCCAGTGAAATGCCTCACTGCATAAAAATTTAAGCAGATAATATGCTCTGGTTTGTTTAAAAAAAGATAATTTTAACCTATATATAGTCATCGAAAACGGTTCAGTGGTGGTTTTTATTAAGTTTTCCCCCCATGCAGAAAATTTTCTATTGTTCAAGGCACAGCTTCAATGCCTCACAATTGTTCGAAAATATGCAGTGAGTGCATGGAAAAAATTGTTAAAATGTAATATACGGTACGGAACCAGGAGTCTGGGTTCCAGTTATTAGCAAAATATTATAGGAAACTGGTTGTTATAAGGGCGTATAGTAGAACGTATTTAGTCATTGTAGGTCATCTCTAGAAAAGCTAACCGTAACTACATGATAATGCAGCTTAAGTTCAAATGCAAGGTAGATTGCTCAGCAGCTGTTTAACTACATTGTCCCATTAACCTCGAAGAATTTCGCTTCTGAATGGATCGGGAAATACGTTTTCTATTTTTTCGTGCTTGTTTTTTTAGGCCACTAAATACTTAATCCACTTTGAATAATAGGAAAGTTCTGGAGAAATTAGATCAGAAAACTTTGTTTCTTCTCTATTACGTTATTTACATATCATGACAAAGTCAGGGTTGTCTCCTAAAATTTTTGAAGGCGTTCCACTCTCATTGAAAGGTAGTCCGTCTTTGGGTGGCTTAGCATTAAATCCGCATAGGATTTCAGAAGGATTCCGAGAGTTAGTATTAATAGAACAACTGACAACTTTAAAGCCAGGGAAATAGACCGTGGACCGGCAATGCCTTGACCATGGTTTCCATCGGTAGTTTAGATGGTTTTCCAACTATACTGTACAATTCCGACTTCTACTCACAGTCTTGACAACAGCAGGGACCGCAAATGCTTCTAGTGAGCTGATTACAAAAGAGAGGCAGAAAACTTGATTGCGCTGCAAACAAAGACTTGACAAATGAGATACGTATAACAAAAGAGATGAAAAGCAATGGACACTGATTGCCGACAAAACTATTACATATAAACCGACGCGTATTAAAGTTGAAATAAAAGAACGCAAATGATAGTTCCTACTTATAGAATTTCGCCTTGTGACAAAATACGTTTTCGGAAGTTGGTTCCATTCTGTCCGTATAACACAGTACGACTAAATATATTATGTGTCCACTTTAAAACATCGATATTTTTGAAACACATTCATTATGAGAAATCTGAACACACAAGAGAAATCTGCAGCTAGAAGAAAGTTTTCTGTTGTATTCTCTCTGTTAAAACTAATAAAGATATAGAGTGATCACGCTTTGTTTTTATCAGAAATCGAACAGACAAAACAGTAAGTCTGCGTTTGTTTAAACAAAAGTTTCAAGTCAAGCAGAACAGTTTAAAAAGCGTTTGCAAGTGAATAATTCTCAATCCAAAAATTACTGAACGCACTCTTTGGTCGGGAATACATTAAAAAATTCTTGTTAGACACCGACTGTTAAAAAGTTAAACAGAGCTCAGGGACTACAAGCATCCGCAGTTCTTTGTCAATGTAAGCTGTTTGCACGGACTCGATTTGATGTTATGTGGCCCAAAAGAGTTAAAACGTTATTGTTCTAAAATGCTCCAAAGCATATTATTTTCTAAGAAGAGTGCAATAGTGTATCAGTAGGATGTTTTATGCAATCGCTAATTTCGATAAAACGAGAAATTACAAAACAATAGCTAATCTGGATAAAAATAGATATATTTGTTTAAAAATGTTATAAAAAATTATAAAATGTTGCAAAAGTTTCTGATGAATGTGATGATCAGGCTATAAAACGCGAAGTGCAGTCAGTGAACTTTAAATAGTTGAAGGCGGGAGAATTATAATTGCAAATTGAAGAAAATTATGTAATTCCTTTGGGGTAAAGAGATAAATGGAAAGCACAAACTTGTTTGTTAAGAGATGGTTGGTGACGCGGCCAGTGAGAATTGCTTCTATTTTCATCCATTTTATAAACATTTGGCGAACATAAACCACAATGGCTAATCTTTTTCAAAGTGTTTTATTTTAAATCCACATTACCAAGAATTTCGGCAACTCTCTACTTTCGCGTATAACCGAGTTACAAAATCTAAAGCCTTAGCAAGTATCTTTCTTGTTTGTATTCAGACAGGTCGACAATTTACGCAAATTCTAGTCGGCTTAAAAGATTAAGCAAGCTTAAGTCCGCACACAAAAGTGTGCATTAAGTCCAGTTTGACCTAGTATTTGCACACATTCTTGCACGCTCCTCCTTCTGCAGGGCAGACGTTTGTACAAAGGACTGTAGTTCCACCATTCGGTGGATCGCAACATTCAGTAGCGGTGCTACATTCGCCATCTTTTTCTACGCAACTGTCAAAAAGACGGTCGAGAAATCCACGAACGGAATCTTCGACATGTTTTCGTGCCATGAACTCTCTGTTGTTGTGAACGAAGCGAGCCGATGTCATGGCCACACAAACCAGGAGAACACATACAATAACAAATCTCATGGCTGCGGGTTAAAGTAGAATATTTATGTCATTTCTCTTGGACAAAAAAAGTTTTCTTCTGTTTGATGTAAGTTTTTTTAAGCAGCAAGTTAGAAAAAGACAACTAATAAATAATCATTTTTTTAATTTATTTTTTGGCTTCTATTTTTGGGGTTCCAGATTATAAATAATATTGCGGAAAGACAAATTTTACTTTAGTTTGAACGTCATAGTGCAAAATATCCAATTTTTAAGCCCGTCATATGGAAAAAGTTGTCCCGGGATTAAGGGTTGTCTCGGGTGCCAGAGATAACTCGCCTAGCCGAGGCGAGATATCCCTTCAACCCAAGATAACTTTCTCCATATAAACAGTTTGTCCCTTCTGCCCGGGACAATTCGAGTGTTTATGCTTAAAAATTCCCACGTTTGATTGCTGGCTCCGGGCCAGATATTTTCCAGGGTTGTCCCGGGTTCAAAACCTCATATAAACTGCAGGTCAAATTGTCCCGGTTCGAAGGGGCAACCCTTTAACCCGGGATCATATAAAAAGGACCTAAGGCCTCACACACATTTTTCTCCATATTTGCTTTGATGAAATTATAGTATAACGCTAAGATTTTCAGCCTACTATTATTTAGTAGTTGACTTGTCGAAACTATACAGTTGGTATTTACTCGCCGACGAACCTCGATGCTTCTTTTTAAAACCTTACTTAACAATTATTTCCTATTAATTTACTTAAAATGACATTTTCTTCACTACTCGTGTTTTAATAGCAAACAACAGGAAGGAAAATGTAACGCGAGCGTACAAGAATTAATATGGCCACACCTTAACGCATAAACTTAAGGTTTGACAGGTTGCAGCAAGTTTCGTGACTCAAAAATTTGCACTGATGAGTTAAGGAACACTTCAGTCTTTAATAGCAAGTCGCTCAGTCTTGTTTTAAAAAAATCAAAATCATCTACCTAACAGATTTACCTGGACTAAGTTGTCGGTCAAACTTTTCGGCAGTAACTCGTTTGTCTTGACTTGGAGTGGCGTTCTGGAGAATTTTAACAGCAATTAGAACTTATATGTAGTTTAAGTAACAATGGAGAGAATTCTCAAAGGGACGTGAAACAAAGACAAATTTTGTGCTTCGCTACATATTTAGTTCTGAATGGTGAGATTCAACTGCGTTAAATTGAATTGAAAAACAGACTTAACAACAATCCGGACGCTGTTTACTGAGGAATTTCTATACAACGCATTATTGAAGATTGATTACTGCCATTTTCTCAAGAAGACAAATGAACAAGAAGCTGAAAAGCTTCGAGACATTTTTTAAGAGACACTAACACAAAAAAAATTTATCTCATTTTGTTCATTGACTTGAAAATGTTAATATGTATGTAATGTATTTTGTGGTTGTCATAAAATTAAAAGTCTATATTTAAATTTCATTTGCGAATGCACGAAGGCACATCGCCAAAGTGTAATGCTTTGTTGTTTTTTTTTATATTGAATAGGCCGTGTGTATAGTTAATGTGCGATTGGTACAGAAATCTAACTTTTGTTTTAAAATGACGTAAATTTTCTTTCACATGTCTTCTTACTAAAAAGTGGGCGTGTTTAAATACTCAAGAATGTAAACATGACAAAAGATCTAGTTCGTTTTTTAAACACAAGTTAACTAGAACTTTTTTTAGTGATGCTAGTAAGCAAATATTCCTCAAGTAAGAGATTTTCGGTTTGATGAATTAGCTAAAATGTGCATAAACTGCAAGAGTTTCGTCCTGGAGCTCCTGTTTTGATTTACTTTAATGCTTAACGTCCTCGCACGCCCACAAAGAAGGGCCCCATCAAGAATTGTTTTTAATTTTTTAAAAAAAAACAACTTTTATCAACCACAAAAACAGTAGAAAGCCATGACCTTTCGCGACTTTCGTTCCTCGGAACCGCTGTATGAATCATATGTTGAAAAAATATTAAAGAGTTCAAGAAATATTTAGCTATCGAGCCTAATAAAACCAAGGAGTTAAAAGATAGTATATATTTGGAAAAAAAACGCCCGCCCGCCAGCTTTTTGGCAAAACTAAGGACGCAAATCGACTAATTTTTATGTGGCCTAATTGAAACTATTCTCAAAAAGAAGTTAAATAAACCAATACTTGTGATTGTTTTTGGTGAGATTCAACCATGTCCAACCATTTAATTCAGAAACAAACTTATAATACCACTCCATGACGCATTTAATGAGGAATTTAGGTACAATGCAATATGCATGATTAATTAGTACTATAGGAATTCAATAGGACAAAGGGGTTTTACTTGTGTTAACTGAAAAGCACAAATATATTTTTCGAGAGATATCGAAACAAATCCATTTATAACATGTTTTTCTTAACTATTTTAAATAAAGGACAGATCATGGGTATGTTTGTATTTTGTAGTGTCTCAAAAAAAAAAACGTCTTTTTTTTCCCTTTGTTTACGCACGGACACGTCTCGACCAAACTGACAAAACGTTGAAGCTTCTGTTTTGAATAGGTTGTATATATATAATCAAAGTTGGGGAGATCGAGTGTACGGAAATTTAGGCCAAAGTTCAAACTATAGAATTTTTTTTTTTAAATGTCTTTCTAGTGCAAAGTATATTGAAAATCGAAAATGAACTTGCTTTATTGCACAAGAATGCAAGCAAACAAAAGGAGCTAATCTCTAAAGATGATTTGTTTTTACCGCAAGCCAACTCGAACCGTTTATTGTGGAACTATCAAGCAAATAATTTCCGTTTATTACCCATAATAATATAACCTGTAGATATAACGTAATGTTTACTTATCTAAAATTTAGATAAAATATGACCTGTGTGATGCAGGCCATGTTGGCTACACTAATGGCACTTATGCATTCTCATGATCATGAAACATACAAAAGACCTCCGTACAACAACACAGGCTAATCCCCAGGGGTCATTGAAGCGCTTTTGCGTGCTAAAGAGATGCAAGAACAAACTTGACTGTGTGGATGAGATGCTTTTCATAACAACACTAAACATACAATCAGATTCAATTCGTGCAATTAAGTGGTTCTTTAATTTCTTCTCTTCCTTTGTCATTTAAATTCGAAACTTAGCTCTTAAATTGTCAATTCCGCATAATTTATCTCAGTTCCTTATCGGTACTAATATTCGCGGGTATTAAATTTCGTGAAAATTAAAAAAGGTCGGCATATTTCGCGGGTCTTTATTTGCGCGATTTGTGTGTAAAATTATTTTCTTAGGGAATTAATTTTCGCGAAAATGAAAAAAAAATTTTATTTCGATGATTTTATAATTACTTTACACTTCGTATTGCTGAACATCATTAACTCATAACAAAACCAAACTTTTGAAACCGTATTACAGAAAGTTATTTTATTTTGCGACATTAAAGTTCGCGGGAATTTTTTTTTTTTTGGCTCTCTTTAAGTTTGCGTTTTTTTTAATCGCAAAAATCGCGAAATTTAAGCGACGCAAAAATTAGTACCAATAAGGTACCTTGAAAATGGCGTCAGAATGACACCGAAACTTTAGTTCGTAACACTAATATTTTTATGTAATCGCATAACAAAATCGCTATTGATTAGAATCATATAAACTGTTCAGAACACTTTAAACTTTATGACAAAATGTATTTGTTACGCACTGGAAAGTAACTGACGTAAGATGTGAGAATTGATCATTTTCATACAATTTTATTGTTTGATCTCAAATACAATTTGCATATTTTTTAATAAAATACTGTATTTACTGGTTTGAGCGCCGCGGCGCTCTTTAAATTCTCAGAGGTTCAGATACGGCGCTTATTCGGGGGCGGCGCTCTTAAAAAATTTTGTATTTGTGAAAGAGAGAAATTGGCCTTGTTGTTCCGGCAAAGTTCACGGCCTTCACGACGGACCTGCGCCTTGCCAAAATTCTGAAGACAGAATTAAACAAAAGAGCTTTAAAGTACACTCACTTTGAACTAAAAAGCATGCATTGTAATACAAGAAACTATATTTCCGAGGTTGATTTAAGATTTGTGGTTGTTTTATATTTGCTTCTTCAACGATTTTGACGGTGTTTCGATTATTAGTGCGGCGCTCATTCGGGGGCAGCGCTCTTTAAAAATATTTTATCTCAAATGCGGCGCTCATTCGGGGGCGGCGCTCAATCGCGGGCGTAAAAAGCTACAAAGTCAAAAGTTTTTAGCCAATATAAATTTGTTGTTAAGCTCACCTCTCTGTTGTGTTGAGAAAACGGCGAAGATTTTCCTAATTCTAATGGAATAAAAACATTTCGGAGAGCTATTGTTCACTAAGACTGTATTTATAGGTATTTGCATACATTTTTTTTTCAGGTTCAACTGGCCGCAATTAAGCAAGTTTTATTGGTAAGCTCATGTGTACACGTACTACCGAAGATTCGGCAGTAACTTGTTTTGATTTTGTTTAGTGCATAAGTTTAGCAAACTTTAATGGAAATTGTAGCTTCTCTGAGTAGAATTTTAAGCAAACGTTAAACTGCACCAGATGAAGTGCATTCATAAGCGTAGTTCGGGTGCAATTGACATAAAACGAACACCACAGAATGTTCCAACAATACAACAACTAGTTTTTAATCTCCAGTAAATACTACACTGTTCAGAATTCCCTAGACAATCGATATAATAACAAATTATCGCAATAACTCTATGACGTTAACGGTTGATAGGTCGATGAAGTCACTCAATGCGTTGATAGGTTTATTATTCAGGTAAATAACGACGAATATAACCTCAGGATGGATAAGATACAGACTGATTTTCATCTCTACGACATAAACTTGATTTCGTGTTAGGCTAACACGAAATCAAGTTATCTCTGACTAGAACCTAGTCTCCCAAGTCAAGACATTGCTGCTTTAATACTACCAGCCGTATGTTGAATGCTACTACATTTTTACAAAAAGTTAGAATGGTGCGACATCTTGACCACGCAACGAAAGGTAACGGAGCACTACCACAACTAAATTGAACCAAAGTCAACCAAAACTCATAATGTGAGTTACTTCATTTTTTGATGATAGAAAGGAAACAAGCAAACAAACAATGTACATACAAAGACTAACATTTCTGAAACGGTATTTCCACACTCACAAAAATAACTTGGGCTGCCTGCATGCTGTAATTAAACACAAAACAAATCCAGACACTAATACTTCATAAAATAATTTCTCACGCTTTAATCAAAGATATAAAGAAGAATAAGTTCATTCTTAAGATAGCAGAAAATAAAAGAATTTTTAGCCTGGTCGGGAAACATTGATAACCTAAAGTTGCGTTTTGAATACATCTGTGCAACTCGAACAAATAGTGGCGCCATTCAAACTAACGGTTGCTTAATTATTTGTGTGAGTCAGAAACCTCCCGCAGCTCTATTCTAAGAAGCTAATTCATTTTACGAGCCTAGTAGCCCATTGGGCCGGCGCTTATCTCCGGTTTCTCTAGTGTTAAGCGGATGAGAGTTCTTGACTCCCACTGGACGGGACACTAATCCATCACAGGTTAGCTCCCAGTTGTACTCATTTATCGACCTCGTAAGGATGGAAAGCTGAGTAAGCTTTGAAAAAACTAATACGAAAAGTTTTACTCTGTTACAATTAAAATGTTCAAATTCGGGAGAGCCGGCGCTGGGAATCGAACCTTGGACCTTGTGGTTGCAACTGGAAGGTAGAGATCTTACCAACTGCGCCAACCACGCCGCCCTAATTCTCTAGCATATAAAGGTAACCAATAGAATGCTAGCTTAGCGTGCTGTCAACACAGCGGATACTCTAAATAGCTCTTCAAAACACCCCTTCTAACAATAGAACCAAGTTGGAAACTAAGTTGGAAAATGAGTCTTTGCTGAAGTCTGTTTTTGGCACGAATATTTTGTCCATGGCTGCTCACGTTCATGCTGGCTCACTGTTATTTGAGGTAGATTTATGGCGTGTATCGCTACCAAAGTGGGCTTATGCTCAAGGCTGTAAGCATAGTCACATGCAACCTATATACTAGTGCTTTCCTCTCAGCTGAGGTTTGAACACTAAAAAAAGACTAAAATTATATATATATATAAGAAAAGCAAACAGTTATGTACGGAAGCCAAGACTCCGTCCGACTGAGTGTTGAAACTGTGCTCTTTGTTGTTTTGAAGTTTCACTTTTTTTCGAAACTTTTAAAAAACAAAAAACGGAAATTTAAAAAACCAAAGAGTAGAATTTCAAAAAACAAAAAATTAAAACTTCAAAAAACAAAAGGGAAATCCCAAAAGAAAAAGCGAAAGTTCAAAAAATAAATGACGAAACAACAAAAAATAGGAGACACCACTTCAAAAAGCAATCGTAATTTTTTTTGGTCTTTATATTTGCAGTGATGTTAATAGACCTCGTGTGTGGTAACACGAAAATAAGCCTTTTTTGTGTCTTCTTTGGCAATTGTGTCAGGATGAATTCTTTTTTCTTTTTTTTTCCCTTACAGAAACAATACTTGATTTGTAGAGCAGCTGCACTTCAAACAATATGAGAGAGTTGTCATCATATAGAGGGAAATTATAGGATTTTTTCTCAGTTTAACTAAGCCATCATCCGTTTGGATGTCTCGTTTTTTTCCACATTAGTTTCAGCTTAACAGTTGTTAACTTTCTAACAGAAAAATAAGCGAGTCTTTGCTATTCACTTTTCACACCTGTTTCAATTACACTTTCCTCTTTACCAAAAAAGGCAAAGCATGTCGGGCAATTGTGTATCTATCTTTATACCTTACCCAAATTACTGTCTTTCAACAGTGCTTTGGGTGTGGTACATGGATCGCCATTCAGTTATCTGCCTGATTATATTTCGGAAAGGCAGGTGACTCAGCTATAAAGATAGCTTGTCTAGAAAATAAAAACTCGTGACGCTTAAGAAAACTTGTTCAGTTACAACGAGCAACGGGCACTAATGGACGAAGAGGATATCACCCCTGCAATTTTTATCTCTTTTGCTATCGCTTCTGGGTTAACATTCTTTCTTGGTGTGGTGCTGAATTCTCTTGTGATTGCAACATTTCTAAGATATCGTTCTCTGTTCACGGTAGAAAACATCTTGGTTTTAAGTATCACCGTTAGTGATTTGCTATGCTGCACTGGTGCTGTACCAACATCGATGGTTTCGAACTGGGAGCATAAATGGATTTATGGCGACTCTGGTTGCACTCTTCATGCATTTTTGGTCACACTTACAGGGTTGGTTTCCATCACACATTTTGCAGCGCTTGCTCGTAAGAGATACGAGGGCTTAACATTGCAAGGAAAGAAATTTTTGTCGGATGAACGTATAGTGTACGTGGTCATTGGTCTGTGGATTTATTCCTTCCTGTTCGCCATAGCACCAGTTGTCGGATGGTCAAGATACGTCAAGGAAGCAATCGGTACCAGTTGCTCCGTTGACTGGAAATCGACCGACCCAGGCCCCGTGTCTTACACGATTGCCATGTTTACGGGTTGTTTCTTTATCCCTGTCGCAATAATTATACACTCTTACGTTAGATTCTATCTGGTTCTGAGACAAATGGCCGCAGCTGCTAGTGATACCTGGGGAAGCATGTCCACACAAGCGAAAGAGTCAGCCAGAACAGAAGTTAAAATGACGACAATGATTTTCTCCATGACTCTCGTGTTTTTAATCTCTTGGACTCCTTACGCAGTTGTCTCGATGCTTGCAGCTCTTGGTAAGGCCCACTTAGTTAGTCCTTCAGTTACAGCCGTGAAAATCTATCTTGCCAAGTCATCGACTCTCTACAACCCAATAATTTACTTTATTGCGTACGCGCGGTTTCGGAGAAAACTCTGCAAACTTCTGGGGTCGTTTTGCAGTGACTTGAATACTGTCCATCCTGAACGATAACTTTATCACAAAAACACGTCAAGACGGTCGTTAAACTTTTACAAACGCCTTGAATTGTTTAGTAAGAAACCTAAAACATGTAATTATTTACTGCCTCTGGTTACTCGTTAAAAAGTTTTTTTTTTTTAAAGAAAAAAAAAAAAGCTTACGCAGTGCTCGGCGAGTAGGCAATGGGCGAAATTATTTCAGTCAGTGAGATGTGAAAATTACGAGTGTTTTAGTTTCCGTTAAGAGTCAGGTTGGCGTAGCGGTAATCACTCGCGCCTCTCACCTCTACGACCCGGGTTCGACTCCCGGGCTCCGCACGTAAGCTGAGATTTGTCGATCCCAATCTGACTCCGAGGGTTTTTCTCCGGGTACTCCGGTTTTCCTCCCTCAGCTAAAATCGACTCCTTGCAGGAGTTTCAACCTTTGTAAGGGACCTTGTGTCTTATTATTGTTTTTCCCTAGTATTGCTATCTAGAATCTTCATAAATAATAAAATAAATAAAAAACTTGCATGCATGCAAAAAAGAACTTATCAAAAAGTAATCGTGTGTCTTACATTAGAGAAGATGTTCATACTGCACTTTGTGTCCATGACACTTTTTACTTTCTCAAAATGGAGTGAGTTTAATGTAAGTAATAGAATATTGAATAATGTAAATTTTGATAGCAGAAAAATGAATAAATGGAAATAACTGAACACTTCAGTCTTGGCATCCATTAAATGAAACGAACTTTAACTTTATCAAAAAATGATTGTGTCTTACATTTAGTGAAGAAATGTATTCATTCTACATGTCGTCAATAACAATTTTTACTTTTCGGTTGGCTACTGTGTATGTTTTTAAGGCCTCAGTGGGGATACGTGGCTCCGGCACCCCGTGCATTAAGCATCAAAGCGAGGCCACGCGTTGTGAGCATTTGCATTAGTATACTAGTAGATTTCTACTTATAGATAGGATCTCGGTCTATATAATTAAATTTTCAACCTCAAATATTGCGTTTCTAGCGTTCTGATTGGTTCACTTAATCTCGGTTATCAGCTCATATACCGAATGACCATATATGGAAACCGACTGTGTAAGGTGTTGCAAAGCTGAAAATATTTGGCTCTCATTTTCAAGTGTCGAAGGGTTCGAAAAAAAAAGCTCATGGAATTTGATAAAACAATTAATCCATTCGCGCCATTAACCATCTCATATCTAACGCGCGCTTCTGGAATAATTGGAGGAGGTGGACGATTTTTGAGGGCCTTGAAAGACAAAGTTGCGGGTGTGAACAAAAGCAAAAAACATTGCAAACACAAAATATTACAATTCTTTTAAAACTAAGAAATCGATAAAGTATGCACTGAAAGTTTTTAAAGGCAAAGAAAAAAAATCAAGTTTATTTCTATCGGTTTTTGTAGAATTTGGATAAATTTCACATTTTGTATATATTGATTAATGAATTCGTATCTCCCCGAATATTATGCCTTAATTCACTTCGACTTCCGAGAATAATTAATTATCTGGAGCTGGTTGAACATAAGAACTCACACAAAAACGTACTTACAACTTCTTTCATTTTTCAAAAATACACAGTCTAAGACTGCATGTGCCTAGTGGAGTTGTTGATGATTAATTGCATAGCTGGCAACAAAAGCTAAAACATACGCGTAAAAAATAACAAAAAGTACATGCAGTT
>JAOEHV020167104.1:0-12500 GCA_025447995.2 Isaurus tuberculatus | reverse complement strand
GAAGAAACTTGCTTACGCCAACTGTTACGAGTAACAACCAAATGCAGATTTTGACTCATCCAGTAAGTGAAAAAATGAGAAAACAAACAAAACTAAAGCTAATACTGGAAATAAATTTGAAACAAATCTTTTCTAAGCCTACGAGCTGGATATATAGGTTGAAGTAAACACAGAGAACGTTTGTTGGCCTGCTAAAAAGACACCGTAGCCTGCAAGCCTTCCCCTCCCCCTGCCTGTTTTCCTCATAAACAGAGAGCTTGCTTGCAGGGTAGAGACACCGGCGTAGAATCTACTCGCGTACCTGCGGCGCTGATAGACAATCGAGAGACGTGGAAAGACCCAACGCTCGCTCAATTTTGGCCGATCTATCTATCAGCAGATAAATACTTTATTTAACGTCTTCACGCGCAGACAGTGGTTGCGCAATCTTTCGAGCCAGAGGCTAATGTTTAAAAACCCTACGGCACGGAATTTGGCGTGAATGTCGATTTTATGGGGGAGGAAAACCGGAGATCCCGGAGAAAAATACTTGGAGTCAGATTGAGATCGACAAATCTCAGCTCACTTGCGATCCCCAGAATTTGAACTCAGATCCATAGTGGTGGGAAGCGTGAGTGATAGCCACTAGACCAACCTAACTTCCCAAGCAGTATCGTCAAAAGCGGTCAGCTCAAAGGGTCAGCTCTTTAATTACTAATAGAATTTTAACTGTCTATCTAAATTTCACGTTTTCTCTTACAACTATCAAAATTGGCTACACGACCGCCAAGATTGTTTTATATAATCTAAAAAATTATAATAGAAAAAAAACTAAAGCAGTATAAATGACGACGTCAAAAATAAATAAAAAAAGAAAATAAAAGTAAATATATACAAGTGTTTCTCTGGTGTTGGGCCGATATGAGCCTTTACACTTTGTTCTCCTGCTCCATACTGACGTACTCGTCTGAGAGGGATCTCCGGCTGGAGGAGGGTGTGGTAACAACACGTGGTGCATAAAGAACCATGCGATACAGCAAAGCAGCAACCAGTGCCCCAGCGAAAGGACCAACCCAGTAAATCTGTTAGAAGAAAAAAATGAAAAATTCTTTTTAGAATTTGAGTGCTCACTGTACTCATATGCGCACTAGACTAGGGTCTTAAAGAAAAATCAGCCAGTTTCCTTTTGAGATGAAGTCCTGCCGTTTTAACGCAAAAGAAATAAATAGTTTCTTTTAAAATTGTGTCCTACTCAATGCGTTTTAAGAAAAGAAATACTACTTATTAACCGAGAGTGCGGTCATTACAGGGAAATCGCAGACCGAGGCCTTGTTTTAATGACCTCGTTATCGCTCTGTAACGACCAAACAGACGAGGTTAATAAGTTATTTATTATATGGCCTTTAGTCTATTTTCGGAAGAAAACGGAAAAAACACCGCAGGTTAGTTTCCATATGCGCGAGCGCATTTACTTCGAACAATGTTCACTCAGTCGTTACTAAAAACAGAAAAAATTAGAAAAATAAAAAACTCTCATAATTGTGCAAAATACCTACCCAGTGATCTGACCACGAGTTGGTAATAATAGCAGGTCCAAGAGACCTCGCCGGGTTTAGACTGCATCCTGAAATAGGGACCTGGTGATGGAGAGTAAACTAAGTAAGTTGGCTGGCTTTTAGGGAAGTCATGACTGCATGGGATAATAAAGCGTTCATTGTGAGAGGCGAATTTTAACTAGTTATCAATTATTTTTAATTAGTATCAACCGACTAGAAAACTGGGTACGATAACTATTAACGGTCTATTTTCAATAAGTAAATGCTAACTGTATTGCTTTGTTTAATGGCCGATTATTTTTGTGATACTAAAATAATTAGTCCTCTACGCCGCATGGATTCTCGGGTTTAACGATTATACAGTCGACTCCCGTTAACTCCAACCCTTGCTAACTCGTACCTCGCGCTTATTCAAATCAAAATCGATTCCTCTCCCCCCCCCCGACGCTTCGTTACGTTCTGATTTCTAAAGTAACGAATAAGAAATATATTGTTCCACTTTCACTCGACTTCTCTATTCTTACTGTTAATAAGATGTGCTCTGTATGAAATAGAAAAACAGTAAATACTATTACTCCTTACTTATGAGCGTTTGTTCTCAGCACCCGATAACTTGAATTCTCGGTAACTCAAACCTTTTTCATTTCCCTTAAAGGTTCAAGTTATCGGAAGTCGACTGTGTATTCGTCGTCAAGTCGTCTTTGAGAATTTTAATTGTTATATTACTTACCTTTACTGCGATTAATGTGATTGAGTTTGTAATTCATAAAGTCTAATTCATTACGTTTTTTAAGTAGACGCAAATCAATGGAAAGGCTTTTACTTAAAAAAAAATTACACTCCCAAACATCAAATAAGTTTTAGTGTTGCCAAGCGTACTTTGATTGCTTAAAAAAACTTTATTTCCATTATTTCTTATTAAGAATAAGCTCTATTTAATAAATAGATTCCATGTTAGCGTGCGTCTGTTCAGTAATAGATCACAGATGACGTCAAACTGTAGTAAGAACAAAAAAGTGGCACACAAGGCGTTAGCCGAGTGTGTCACTGATGTAGAGCCATAATATATTATTATATAAAAAATATAGAGCCATAATATATTATTATATAAAAAATATAGAGCCATAATATTTTCACCATTTTAATAATTTTTATTACTACTATTATTATCATTATCATAATCAAACTTGAGCCATTTAGTTAAGTTGCTTAGGTAATTTTATGTATATTTATTTTATGTAATCTATTATATTTTATTGTATATCTATTATACGAAATTAAGAGCTCAAATAAACTTACACCAATCACATGACACACTGTAGTAGCCAGCCCCACAGCCACTGCTGCAGTGTAGTCTCTGCGCATGCCCAAACGGTTGAAATCAAAAGTTGCCATGACAGCCAGGATCAGAATGAACGTCAACAGAGCTTCTGTGCCGAGTGCCTGGGAGAAAGTTACCTCTGATGATGGTGACGTCACGCCGAGATTACCCCGGATGTGGCTGGGAGTGACAGCATAGAGTAAGCCAGCACCAGTGATCGCTACGAATTCGTTTAAAACATCGTTAAAATCGGCGATCCTTTAATTAAAGGATTATTAACATCTGATACACTTGAATAGTAAATCAGTTTTAAGTGTTGCATTTTGTTTACTTTAAAACTAGTTTTACTTTATGTGGCGTTCTAGATCTTAAGTTTTATCTACATTTAAAGATTACGAAGATTATAAACAGAAACAGGGAAGCTGGCAGTCTTGGCTGGAGACTATTTTCCTCTATAAGGGCAAATTGCAACTAAAAGCTAAACTACTAAATCCTTTCCAAAGACGGGCGTTTCATTGAGACCGGCGCTTATCTCAGGTTTCTGTACTTTTTAGACGAAGAGAGTCAGTCTCTGCTCGGACGGAACACTAATCCATCACAGGTTAGCTCCCATCAGACGTACCTTGGTACTCGTTCTATGGTTAAACCAGCTTTGGCCGGTAAGAAAGTCCACAAATATCAAAATTTTAAAACAGTGGACCTTATGGTTGTAAGACAGAGAGTTTACCATTTAAACGACACCTGGTAAAGACAGATTTATTGATTTTAAATAGACATTTAGAGATAGTTTTACTTGCCTCCAAAGCACTGCACCACAGGATTAAGAATTGCTGCGAGTACTGAGGTGTCACAATTAATTAACATGGCGATCGTGATAACAGGATTGATGTGCACCAAGGGCTCACAGACCGAGCTGAAGCAATGAATGAGGGTAGTGGCTGCAAACCCGGCTGTTACAGCGACTTGGAGAGAGCTTTGTGCTCCCTCATATCGCAGCGTTGAGCCGCATACACAGAACACAAACAGCAAACTTGCTAGGTATTCCGCAAACACAGAGATCCAGAAGTCCCAGCTGAATGCATCACGGAAACCAACTAACAAAAATGATAAGAATTTTAATGATAAAAGAATAACGTTAACAATAATAATAATGATAATGATAATAATGATGATGAAGAAACTAATGATGATAATGAATACAATGACGATAATAATGATGATGATGATACTAATAAAAATTAATGATAATAATTATACTGATGATGATAACAATAGTGTTAAAGTTAAAAAAAATAAATCTTTAATATAGGTAGATCTAATTACACAGATGAATTAATTGATTGAAGAAGAAACAAAGTAGTTAATTAACACAAAGACGCTGGATTTCATCGGTAACCATGCAGAGGGTGATGAACTTGGTTGCTGTAAGAGCCTAGCTAAAAAAACATTTGCTTCTAATCCAAAAAGATTGAAGTATTTTTTCTATTTTTCATATCTATCAACTTATCCAAATATCCAAATCTGAACACAGTAGCATGTTTTTTTTTATAGCATTTTTGAACAGAATATAAAAGCTTTCTTCAACTAGCTAAAATCCTTTAATGAGCCTAGCGGCCCATTGATGGGACCGGCGCTTCATACGGTTCCTTAGTGAGCGGATGAGAGTCATTGACTCCCCCTGGACGGGACACTAATCAATTGCAGGTTAGCTCCCAGTCGAAGCTGATACTAATTTACCGACATTTTAAGGATGGAAAGCTGAGTAAGCTTTGGCGGAAAAGAAGGTCACACAAATGTTCAATTTTCGGTAGAGCCGAGGAATCGAACCTGGGACCCTGTGGTTTGGAAGGCATAGATCTTACCGACTGCGCCAACCACGCCGTCTTTTTCAACTATTAACCTATTAATTCTAGGATAGAAGTGGATATTGAATATCGACTAAAATACTCTAAGGAATACGGAATATTTGGATTAAAAATGTAAGGAATAGGGGATATTTCATATTTCCAAAATAATACAGAATGTCAAGCTTTAAACAAGAAATGAGCACTAAATAAAATAATACAGTAGAACGCCTCGTTTATTCTTGTCGTTGGTCTCGATTTCGTGCTAGCATCTCATTTTCGAAAATACCAGATTTGTGATTTATAAAGACTATAAACTGTAAAGAAATGGTCAGGCTGGTAAAAAGGGGACGTGAAATGGACATCAATATTTCAAACCAGTAAGAAAAGCAACTTTTATTGTAATTATATTAGATTTTTTCTTATTTCTATTGTAATTCTGTATTAAAAGGCTAATTGTAATTCGATAATAGATTGACATTTTAAAATATTTCAAAGCAAAGAAACTTTAAGCTAACTGTAGAATTTCACAAATCACGTTCACATGAATGACGTTTTTTTATGTCAATCTCATGTCCCCCTTTTACCAGCCACCGTAAAGCCGTAAAAGAATAGGGAATCTCTGAGATGATTATGGTTGTGAAAGGAAATATTTTATCCGGCAAATCAAAGGAACACGGAATATCAACAACTGATATGTAAAGCATTAACATAGACACTACATAAATCCTTTAAAATCTTTTAATTTTCTCGACATTTTTGGTTCCTCTCATAAAGGGCATGCGCTCGAGACATAAGCTCCTTACGTTTGGCGATGATCAATAAAATTTCATCCTCGAGTTATCTAAATTTCAGTTGCTCTGGCAAAGGGCTAAAGCTCGAGATATCAACTCCTTACTTTAATACGAAGGTGATCAAAACATTTTAACCTTGATTTACTAAAATCAACCGGCTTTTTCGCCCGGCTTTTTTACTTACGTCTAGGAATACATGAGCGTCTTCTGCAGCAAACAGACATTTTCTTAACAAGCTGGCTAACTTTTCCTCGATAAAATGATAGCAACGGTTATATTTTGCTTTAGGTGCGATGGGCGGTACTTGATAAACATACACCAACGCCAGAGTGCTTTATAGCAACAGAAAAATCTCATTTTTTTACAAAAGTGTTGACTGAGAGCTTGTATTGTCCTTTTGTCACCGACCGGAAATGTACTTATCACTAATTATCTAAGGAAAGTATTTTAAAAAGTAACTCTGTTTCTGCATTACCGTCAGTGAATTTTTTTTTCCATGCAAAAAATAAAGCAATATTGTAAATATACAAATAAACTGCAAACTGTGTACGATCAACTGTTTGCCGACATTGGATCGGAAGATATAGTGATCACTCGAAGATAATAAACCCCAGGGGGGTACTCGAAGTATATGTGACGGGGGGGGGGTCCGACGTATTTTTTTGGGTTGAAAATTTAACGCTCGGTATTTTTTCGGGTCAATAGATCGGTTACGTATTCTTTTAGGTCTTAAAAAAATACGCGTATTTTTTTTGGGCCACATGCATCTTCGAGCGAACCTTTCGTTGCGATCAGTGGATCAGAATGATATCATTCGAACTTTTTTTCAGCAACGTGTGATTTTTGGAAAAGCTGCTAATATTAAAAAGACAATACAATTTTTCCTGTTTTCTCTATGATTCATTACAATCATGTACATCAATGAAGAGAAATTAACGGACATACAAATTTCATGAGATATTGTCTTGTATTTTTTTTGGGTAGGATATTTTGATGCCAAGTATTTTGGGTCTAAAATTTCAGGCTCGTGTATTTTTTGGGGTTGCAATATGAAGCTCCGTCGGACCCCACCCCCCCCCCCCTCCCGTCATGTATACTTCAACTACCGTCCCTGGATAATAAACACAATAAGTGTCAGAAAAGACAAGCAAACTCTGATCAAACAACGTGAAGACTCTCGTGTACAATTTTTGACTGGCTATTGTCAGGTTGTTAAAACCTGATGACAACTTGTTATGTCGGAATATTGCACACAATCGCGAGATTCCTCACAAATGAAGTGTGTTGCAAATAGCTGTTCGTGAGACTTGGCTCGTGCACAAAATATAAGAAAACCAGTCCAATGGCAAAAAGTTTTTGCACCATTCATCACTAATCAATGTACATAGTGACCAATGAGTAAAAAAGCAGTTTTCAAAAAACATTTTATAATTAGTATAACACTTTGTTGGTTCATGCTGGGATTCAAATACAAAATTCAAGGAGTATTCAAGGGCCAAAAAGTCATTTTTCAAGGAATCTTTTTTTGTTATTTCACTTTATCAAATGATATTTCCAGTACTCCTCGTCATAACCAGGAACGCCTGCTTTATTACGCGTTGTAGGAGTTTAGATACGTTTTCGTATACTTTTTCGGTTGGTAAAACCAACCGACACCTTTCCACACGTTTGCGCGAGCATTTAACCACTGACAAAGCCTCAAACACCTTAATTCAAACCGCAAGTGTAAAAGCATGGTGTCATCTGAATGCTTTAAAATAATTGATTTTGCTGAAACAACGTTCCAGCTAAAAATCAAAGAGGTCTTACATATCCTTTGGGACAAACCCAACTTAAATCAACAGGTCAACCATGTAAATTTAAAATTAATTGTGTAAAAACTCCATAACTTCGTGCTATTCCTATTAACATTTTCTTATAACTTATAATTCACTTCCACTCCCTCGCGTTGTATTTACTACTGATGATGGCAAGAGACTTGCCGAAACATGTATAGTATTAAAACTACGGCAATTTTTTAAAGATTCATTGTGAGTTTGATATTATCTAGACCCTTTGGAAACATTTTATATGACATCGCAGAAAAGTATGATATATTCAGCTATCGACAACATGGAAAAACTTTCCATTACTAGAAATCTGCATTCCTCACTGTTAACCACTGAAGTTGAAATTCAAAAAGTTTTTTTAAAAGGAGTTTTAGGTGAACTTTCAAAATTGAAGGGCTTTTTAAGTGCCCTTGAAAACGAAACATAAATTCAAGGAGTTTAAAGAGTAGCACAAACCCTAAGTTACTTTCTGTCAAAGGGATTAGCTTGTCAATCGAGAGGAAGATTCTGGTTCGGGTCCTGTTCAGACCAACACTCGGGATCTTAAAAAATAATTGTGGAGATCAGAGGGTGCTGCCTTGCGGTCCTCTCGGATAATGAAGGACATTAAAAAGTAGACCAGCCCCTTGACATTTTATCGGGTACATACATAAAAAGAGCAGGGTAGTAATCCCGGTTGTGGTCTCCCTGTTTCATTGAGTACATCTCATTCTGTAACTTATGTCGGATCATGGAACTTTTAAGAAGACTGTGAAAGAACCTCTACCTTTAAACTCTATATTCGATTATTATGTAAACCTGAAAAGATCCACAGGTAGGTTGTACAATAAAGTTGAAGATGAAATCTGTGTGCCTTCTGTTACGTTACTATCCTTAATGATGCTGATAAAAGGTTGAGGACAGGCAAGCAGGTATGAAGCTTAGTTTTAACAGGTAGTTTAAATCTTCTTTGTTCTTACAACCAATCAGAACTGAGCAGTTCCCGTGGCACCTGGTAGCGTATGAACCGGACCATTACAACCAAGAAAACTACTTTTTAAACCAACAGAAATAAACCTACAAACTAGTACGGTCGTTATTATTGGCTAAAGAAGGTTGATGTAAATTCTAGTTCAAATGTTCCCGTGTCCAGACACGAATGGACACACTATCGATGGAGGTCAATACCGAAGTACTTCTTCGAGCTTTCTGAGTACTATGATTTTAGAGGTGTTATTTATTCTAAGCTTCAAGTTTTATTGTACTAAAAAAACATGAGTTAGAAGACACATAAACTGAGCGTAAGGACGTTTGACTGGTTGAAAGCCTAAATCGGAAACAACTTATCCCCAAAATTATTGAATAAATCCAGAATCATTGGCAATCGGCGGCTTTCAACTGCTTCTATAACCTACCGCTGCAATTATAAAGCAGTGACCGCGTTCAAACTATCTTTCTCTGGTTGCTAACGCCAGCAGAAGCACACCTACAAATAAAACATGGCGAAAGGAATCTGGACGACTTTTCTGTTGCTGGCGTCTTTCACTCTTCTCGTTATATATTACAGTAAGTCATGCTTTCATTTAATGATAACTTCTTTCAGATTTAAGGGTTAGGAAGGGGGCGTGACCCTCAAAGCTGACATTTTGATTGCGGTTTAACAACCAAGTTATTAGGTTTATTATCTCGGATTGCTCCCTCAACCTTCGAAAAAAGCCCCGGGATCTAACTTTGACGTTAACTAGGAACATTTCCATCGATTTCTTAGCTCGTGCATGTTTACCGTATTTTGCCGTATATAAGTCGACCTCGTGTATAAGTCGACCCCCTATTTTGTAGCCAAAAAACTGCAAGGTTTAGAATTTCCGTGTATACAAAAAGTTCTAAATTTGTAACTCATGTGGAGCAAAATGTAAACAAAGTGTTTTAAAAACTGACCTAACTTTTGAGGTTAGTGATAAAGATAGTCAATGGTTTGCACACAACTTTTAAAAGAAGCACAGAATTTTAGTTTTATTTAAAAGGGTTTTTTTATGATTTCAAATACTTATCATGTAATTGCTAGTTCCAAACGCTTTTATAAAGTTTTGAGGTGTGTTAAGAAAATTTTTGTTTTTTGATCCGTGTATAAGTCGAGTGCGATTTTTAAAAGTAAATTTCAGGTGTTAAAGGGTAGACTTATACTCGATTTGATGAAATACCAAAAATGACAACGATCAATAATAAAGTTCGAACAAAGATTAACCTAAAGAATTTTTTCACGTTTTCAAGGAGTTTTAAATCAAAACTAAGGTGGGCGAGTTGGACGTTTTGAGATATATTCAACATTGGGATTTAAAGCCTGAATTTATCAATCTTCTGGTGTGCGGCGCATGGGCTTAAAACAACTTAATTCAAAGTGAGGTCATCTTTTTCAAAGCCTAATATACTAAGAAAAAAAGCCTGTTGCGGACTTGGACTATGGAAAAGTGTTAATGTTGATATCTGACAATGTAACAGTGTGGAAATCTGGTAATGTGGAATTCTGAGCTCCTCTACTGACACGCGGTAATCAGCCAGATCTAGAGCCTCGATATAACACATGGGCCATACAACTATCGTCCATCAGGCCGAATGAGTTAACTACTTAAGCCTGCTTCACACTAGCGACGTAAGGGTATAAGCGCAATCGTAATCGCAAGGACCTTCACACTAGAAGATTTCTGACACAAGCGCAATCACAAGCGCAAGACAAGCACAAGAAAAACAAAATTTTCCTTTTTCTTGCGCTTGCGCTTGTGATTACGTCGCTAGTGTGAAGCAGGCTTTAGAGTTCATCAGGCCAAGTGCTTTAATTATTTTAGTTTCACTTAACTCGTCGAACAAAGAAATATATTTGAAATTGTATTAAATCAGCATTTTTCTCTGTCAGAAAACTATTGAAATCAATACAAGGCACCGCGTTTAATCGAAGAAGTACGGTACTCGCCGACTTATAGTGCTTTTCATTTCAGATCATAGATGCATGCTGGTTGCAATTGTGCAAGAAACTCCAAGATTAATCCATAAAAGAATACAAATTTCAACCCAGTCAAAACCGCAGTGTCTCAAGAGCAAGTTTCAAAATGTTTTGCTTGTGGTCGTTTATAACTACCCGTACTATGACAGTGTTCCCCTCTTGACAAAGTTTTACCGTCCTATCTTCCCACGAACAATCTTTTGCGGACCTCCAGGGAACGTTTCGCATCACGTGGCTACTGTCGACATCCACAGAGGTATCCTGGGATACGAATGTCTAGGAAAGATAATCCGCGAGCACCCTGGATACGAGGGCTATTTTTATATCAACGATGATGTTATTTTGAACTACTGGAACCTAAAAGAGTTTAACACGTCTTTGATCTGGGAATCTCCATCATCTTTTAAGCCTGCAAACATGACCGGGCAAACCCCAGAGGACTGGTACTGGTGGGTGTCACCTTATGGATTGACCAATTGCAGACAAGCTTGTGAAGAAGTAGCGGCAATGACTCAAAATAACTCAAACGCGCACGCGCTTTTGCAGTGGACGCTGGCTTTTCTCTACCTTAACAGTAACAGCAGTCTCAAGTGCTTTAGTGGCCGCTCTGATATCTTTTACATACCGCGAAAGCATGCGAAGACCTTTTCAAGACTTTCCTCAATTTTCTATAAACATAAAGTTTTTCTAGAGATTGCTGTGCCAACGATATTAAGGCTCCTTGACCTAGAATTCAATATTAACCAGTTATCTGGTTACTATATCCCTGGGGATGTACGGAAAGGAGACCCTAGAGTGACCGACAGCCGATTTTTCTGGTCGGTATATTTTTGGAAGAGAAAAGAATGGTTTGTTCACCCGTTTAAATTACACCATAATCAACTGGATAATAAACACAACCAAGCAATGCTGAAACATTATTTGATAGAGAAAGGAAGGTCTCTTCCATCGTGCCATTAAAATCTACTATTCTTTGCCTTTTGGTTTTCAATATGCCTAGCCTTTTTTTCCCCGCCAAGTTTGCGCAATATTTATCATTACCGTATTCGTTCGAATAAGCGCCGCGTTGTGAGCCCAGGAGGAAGGAGGGGGGGGGGGAGACTCGAAGTATACTTGACGGGGGGTTCCGACGTATTTTCTTGGGTTGAAAACTTACACGCTCGGTATTTTTTTGGGTCAAGAGATCGGTCACATTTTTTTGGGTCTTAAAAAAATACGAGTATTTTTTTGGGTCTCCGAGCGAACTTTTCGTTGCGATCAGTGGATCAGAATAATATTCATTCGAACTTTTTTTTGGTAGAATATTTTGATGCCAAGTAATTTTTTGGGTCTAAAATTTCAGGCTCGTGTATTTTTTGGGTTTGAAATATGAAGCTCCGTCGGACCCCCCCCCCGTCATGTATACTTCGAGCACCCCCCTGGGGTAACTCTGAAATAACCTAAAATAGGCATAAACAAATGAGAAGAACTAAAACTTCACATCAAAGTGCCAAGCCAGAAAATAAATCAAAACAAAAAAAATGTTCTTTTAAATAAGCGCAGCCCTCGATTAAGCGCCACATGCGGTACGCAAAAAAATTAATAAGCGACATGGCGCTTTTTCGATCAAACACGTATTTTTTTTGGTTTCCCTCCCGCATGTTTTGCGTAAACTTAACCAACATTTTTCGCTTTTTTGTTTCTCGCAATGCTTTCCGCCAATCTTTGTTCATTGTTTTCTTTTCGGCTATTCTTTGGGTAAAGTTTCCGAAATTCTTCGCTTTTTCTTTCTCAATATGGTCTGCGTAAAAATTTCCTTGCGTTGTTCGTGTTGGCATTTTGTTTTACCGAAGCAAAGACACGGCGCTTAGTTTGGAAGCAGTGATCAATCGCGTCTCTTGAACTTTACAACCCAAGATAAAGTCCTCTGTTTCCTAAGTAGACTGAAATTAGAACCTGTCCCAACTTATCCAGGGTTGCCACTCTTCAGAAAGTTTAAAATTCCCTGACTTTTCCGACCTTTAAACAGTTTTCACTGACCTTTTAAAAAACAATCTGTTTACATTAGCTTTAGCTTCTTTTGCAAGCCATCGATATTGTTATCTTCAGTTTCAATCTCTTTCCGCTTTTCGCAATATTTGAGTGCGTCGAGTGTCAAATTGATCGGTTTCCTTGCTTTGCAGCATACTTTTCGTCTTTTCCAAAGAAAAATGCTTTCAAA
>JAOEHV020166917.1:0-13820 GCA_025447995.2 Isaurus tuberculatus | reverse complement strand
ATGAAGTGTCAAAACGCTTGTACCCGCGTATAGGCCGCAACCCTAATTTCAGTCCTATTTTTCTGGGAAAAAAGTGCAGCCTATCCGCGGGTAAATACGGTATCTAATTATAAAGAAAATTAAGAATGACAATTAAATGTTTTTATTTTGAAATCGACTAAGATTAATTAAGCAACAACATCAAGTATAAGTAAAGGGTCTTTGATAAACTGCAAAAATCTGCAGCTTCAGCTCTACCCCCCCCCCCTTCCCTCTCCTCTCTCTTCTTTCTAGCCCTATACTCATCCCAGGATAGTAATGATAAGTATGAACACAAACGTGGCTTACTGTACATGTTCTAAAACATATAGCACTCGGGCAAGCATTTTGTGTCTAAAGTATGAGTGAACCCTCATTGGTATGTAAATATGGTTAAACAAAATATGTGTCAGAGTAACTTTGTTTTAATTATACAATCTAAATGCCTACCATTTCTATCTTAGTAGTTATCTCATACAAGTTCACGGCCGAAATTTTGGAAATCCTAGTACAATCTGTGAAAAAAACAAAACTACTTCATCAAATTGATTAGTATTTGATCAAGAAGCAGATTATTGCCTTAAGAAATATTAAACAAAATCACTACATTTCAACCAAGAGCTCATCAAGCCACATATTTTACTGTATCTACTTACTGATTCACTTCAAAAAACAAAACAGAAATTTATTTAGACACCAAATATTGTTTGAGTTTGACCTGAATTTGTTTTCAGCTTCAGAACTCATTTTTCTCACCCATTAACTCTATTTTGAATGATATTATGTAGTTTCAATCATAACAAGACAGAATTCTGATATCTTAAAACAATCTACCTAGAGCTTACTACTAAATTTTTTTATTTGAGATTGTTAAAGTGACCTGAAATGGGGTACAGACACATCCTGTCAGGGTTTGAGGGTGGGGGTTTCAAACCCCTTCTATTATCTGAACAAAGAGCCCAAACAAACCCCCTTAGTAATAAATCTCATAACATTATTAAGCTCCTATGTTGCTTCTATCTAAAAACAAGGAAGAAAAGGAATCAATAGTTAAGAAAAGTGTCTAGTATTAAGTACTTCCAGTTATATAAAAGAGATACTAGCAATATATATTATTGTTCATAGGATTGGTGCAAGTATGTGTGCTGCACACAGTAACAGTAATCAGTTTGCAGTGATACAATACATCGATGCTTTATTATCATAAGAGAACTGGGTTTAATAATGTAAAGATTATTTGTGAAGGCAAATAATTAACACTGAAGAAACCAACAAATAGCAAGTATGGACAATATAAAATTTGAAATTCAAAAATTTTCTTACTAATCAATGGCCTCTTCTCCTCTTCAGATGAATTTGAGCAATAAGTTTCACCATTTGCTATGCTTTGTTTTGATACTTCATCATCTGACTTTTTCCCATAACTGTTATTGATCTATGGAACAAAATTTATGATAACAGATAAAATACTAAGTATTTAGATTGTCAACATATAAAACTCAGCTTTGAAATTTATTTACTTAAATTTAATTTTATAGAGATTTTAGATTTTTATTGTCAATAAAATTGTATGAGTTGAATTGAAGGCAATTGTAAAACAAAGTCTCAGTCCTAGATAACATCCCACAGGAGGAAGTGCAAACTCAGTCTAAGCTGAACCACCATTAGAGCTCAAAGCTGAAGAGGCCATCAAACAACTAGCAAGTGATAAGGCTCCTGGACCAGTTGGCATTCCAGTGGAAGTATTGAAGGCTGGAGGTAAAGCTCTACTCACACAGCTCCATAAGCTACTCATAACTATCTGGAATGAAGATAGTGTATCCCAAGCCTTCAAGGATAGGAGCAGAGTTATGCTGTTCAAGAAAAATTGCCATTTCACCTGTGAAAATTCGAAGGCATTACACTACTGTCCATCCCAGGCAAACTTTACACCCGTGTAATTTTGAACCATATCTGGCCCTCTATAGAGTGGCACAAGCCAGAGGCACAGAGTAGCTTTAGAGGAGGAAGGTCAGTCAATGACATGTTTGCTCTGCACCAACCTATAGAGAAATTTTGTGAAAAGCACCAACAGCTCCACATCATCTTGGTTGACCTAATCAAAGTCTTTGACAGTGTAAACAGATCTCTCATATGGAACCTTATTCTGAAAATAAGCATACCCGGTACCATCAAAGTTAGTGAACATCATCAAGAGTTTCCATGAAGGAATGAAAGCTAAAATATCCATCAGTGGCAAATTGACCAAACCTTTTAAAGGGTCATCCCGTCTATGCTAGGGATGCATACTAGCTCTTAGAAAACACGAAAAACAATCTCACATCAATTTTGTCATCTTGTTTCAACCTCAGCAAAGCATTTGCAGCTGCCATGGCTTCAAGCATAAAAGTTGCAGTTACAAAACTGCAAAAAAAAAAACAGATCATTTGATCTTAAGAATCTTATAACCATTTTCATTAACATGTGGAATTTGTTTCCTAATATGTTACAAAAAAAAGTTATTTACCTTTGAATTTCTAACTCTTAAGAGCTAATATCTTCAAGCACACACAAACTACGACACACTTAAGAATCCCAACTGGCAGAAGGCAGACCAGTTGGCTATTTACAAAGTGTGGTGGATTTGACTCTGGGATTTACCCGAAGACAAATCCAACTAGTGGTCAGAGTGGGACTTGAACCCCGGGTCAACCACATTCAAGTCCGGCATCCTGACCACTGGGACATGCTTGCTTTGTTAAGCCTTTCGTTTAGCACAGCTGCTGACAACATCTGAGTCAAGGTTTGATTGATGTGCACCAAAAACCAACTTCAATGTCAGAAACAAACTCCATGTGAAAATGAAAATGGCTGTAATGAATGGTAGTTTAAAATATAGAACATATCATATATTTAGCTGAATTTTCAACTCTTGGGGAAGGGCAGAAACAAGGTGTGAAGGCCGGGACACCAGTGAAAAAGTTAAACAAGATTCCCCTAAACACAAAAGGACCTTGATAACAGTTTTTTTAGTGGTGAAAAATAAACTGCTTTTGACTCAATGGACATATAAAGAGCAAGGTTGCAAAAAAAGTTTACAACTTTTTCCAAGGAACTTTACTGTACAATGAGGAAGACTTTTAATTAATCATTCCTGGAAACAAACTACTGTTTTTTTGTCATTTGGTTGTCTTGAATCCTGATACTTATCCCCTCCAGAGGTGGCGGCAGCAAATTTTTTTTTTTGGGGGGGGCAAGATTTTGGGCGCTGCAGGTGTGGAAAGCTAGGGGGTCCGAGGCATGTTCCCCTGGGAAATTTTAAATTTTTAACCCCTCTGAGATGCTATTTCCTGCATTTTGAGGCATAAATTTTGGTACAAGAATCACATCCGAAAATTCGTAATGGCTTCAACATGATTTTTTTGGGGGGGGGGGCGATGCCCCCTAATATTATTTGGGGGGGGCAGCCACCCCCCTGCCTCCCCCATGCTGCCGCCACTATCCTCTCACATGAAAAAGATCTAGCTGAAAACACTATCTTTAAGCCCCTTATTACCCGACAAGGTACTAGTTAGTTGGCCTTGTAAGTTCAAGCAAAGTTTTTACAGAGTTTATGGAAATAGCCAGGATCTTGGTAGAAAATTCACCCATCTCAATCAGATTAGCCCAATCAAAAAACACGGTTCTTGTATAAGCAATTAACTATTAATGGCAAAAAACCAGCTATCATAGAAAAAAAAACGGAATTGCTTTTACCTCATAAAGCACAGAACAGCCACAAGAGCAGTTGCTATCACCCATCCTGAATCCTCAAAAGCTTTTGGCATAGTAAGTGCCCCGACTCCAATGATAAGATTGAACACATAGATAAACGCCACCTAGTGTAGAAAATGTAATTAAGAAACTCGTGTAGGGTATGTTCAGACGTACAAAATAATGGGGATCGAATTTGCAAATGTTTACTTTGTCGTTTGGACAAGGTCAACATGCAAATTCAATCCCCATTACTTTTGCATCGTCTGGACATACTCGTAGTCCTGCCGCCTTGCAATGAGTACTTGAAAATAAGATCAATTAAAGATGATCTCATCAAATGCGATTACACCTACCAAACATATACATAGAACGAAACCAAAACTGAGTTCGTATCCTCATTCAACCTCAGTAAGAAAACCAAGAGCAAGTCGACTGACAATTTACGGAAAATTCCAAACACAAAATGTTTTCAAATTAAAATAATATACATAAAGAATAACAAATTTAAAACCTGAGTAACCAAACTCGGGAAGATGAAGGTCAGTAAAGTATTGCGAAAATAAAAGTTTGCCATAAATGAAAATCTTTTTAATGGGAAATAAAGACTAAGAGTAAGAAATCAATTAATCTAAAACTGTCAGTTATTTAATTCCTTACCGGGGCAGAATACAAAGATCCTGTTTCCGTAACAACAGCCATGTTTGATCTTTTCCTGAAACTAATTCAAAGCTATATGAACATTTCAGTTTTGACAATTTCTGTGAATTTACACAAATTCTGCGTGTATTTATATTATTGTATGACAGACTGAAGATTGCGTGACAGGCCGTGACTATCACGAGACCAAACGTCACCTCCTGTACGGCCGCTGGCCAGGATATGATCGGACACGCGTCTCGTAATAGAATCTTGTGAAAAAGCTTTTAAGGGTGCGAAAATGTGTATCAGGAAGAAAATGCATGATTCGATCTGAACGGGCGAGTACAGTTTGCTGTATTGTCAGTTTTGATGAAAATCAACAGTAATATTTTAATTGAAGGATTAAAAGTTGTTCTTGTACCATACAAAGCGAAGCACGTTCCGCGGTAAGTAAAACAAATTATACCAATATTAAACGACTTCTATGTTTTTCGTGTTCACATCTATTTCGAACACAAATAAACTCATGTGAGTAATACTGATCTTATGATAAGCTTGTTGTGCTATGGTAACTCATCAACTTGAAAGTTATAAGTGTATAAACAAAGAACTGCCATTTCTTGTCCTGTCAGTAGCAAACTGCTGATCGTTTTTGTACCCGCCTACTACTAAACCCATAAAAAGGTCATGTACTATCTTTGTAAATACTCCCGCGTGACTGAATCTCGTTAACTATAGTGATATAATTTCATATTGTCCATCGTTAAAAGGTTTCTGAAAAAACTTCATTAAAAATTGAAAGATGCCATGGTATCGACCTTGTTTTTCAAGGCCTGGGTCAAAAGTCGAACTTCAGACGTGCCGAACTAAATAGCTTGGGCTTTAGACGTTCTTTCTGTCTGCATCAAAAGGAAAAAACGTCTTGGAGGAATCAGGTCAACTTAAGTGATTCAAACATCTGTCTTATCACGAACATACGTCGCATAATTCAGTTGGTCACGTGTGAAGTTTGACCTTTGACTCAAGCCTAATTATATAATACTTAATTTTGATTTTAGAGCACACCAAAAGATTTAATATTTCATTTTGTTTGTAGTACTTCTAGTTGTTTTTAACTGAGTGAGAACAGAAATGAAAACAATTTATAAATCAGTTTGGTACTTGTTATAAATTATTTCAATAAAATAATTGGAATATTGAAATTTAAATTAACTTATCACTAATTGTTACTGGTGTCTGTATTATTGGAGCTAAATGTAATTTTATTACAAAAATATAGTTTTATCAATTAAACATTTTGAGAACCTAGATGTAGGTTTACCTTGCCTTGAAGGATGAATAATTTTGAATTGAATTTTAATTCAAGTGGCAAACAATTCTCAACAATAATAGTTTGGGCGGTAAATTAAGTGATAAGTATACAGTACAGATGGATTCAGTTCAATTCTTAAATTGTCTCTGCATCTGATTCAAAACAGTTTGAAATTAAAGTAGCATTCAGGCTTAGTGGGAGCAGAGGTATGTTTTACCAAAAGAAGTCTTTAGCAAAATGTTGTTTTGTTCGGGGTCATACAAGGTGTAACAACATGTTTTCACAGTAAGGTTAGGTGTAGGGAGTGCTTGAAACTCCAATTCTGTTCCATGTACCTTTGAAAAGCAATTAATATACAAACTTTAAGTTCAAGTCTTGAAATAGCAATGCTGTTCTATGTATAGAGTTTGACAATTGTTATGTCATGAAGGTACCATGAATGGATGCAATCACCAGAGCTCTTGGCTTTAACAGCATCAGAAAGGTTAACATTGGAAGAAGAATATGAAAACCAACAAAGCTGGTTTTTAGATAAACATAGTAAGTTTAACATTCATACATCTCAAGTCATCACAGGATTGATAAACAAGTACTTGCTTTTAGAGGAATGGTAACTCTACTCAAAATAGCAAAAAAAATAAGCAATTTACTTTGGTGAAGTCCAAGTAGCTTGGAAGCTTTGTTAATTTTGATAAACTAATCAACACAAAGTTTAGAAATTCTAGTGTCATTGCAATAATTAGTGTAAGCAGCTATTGTTTCAAGCATTGGTAACAGAGTTGGTCCTAACGAATGGTCTTCTTTTTACAAGTATTTTTACACAGCATTACTCTCTAAGTTTTTGTTGTAAGAGGCTGCTATGCTGCTAGTTAACAAAGTGATTTTTGCTGTCATGTTAACATATTTCTCAATAAATAATTGCAAAAGAGAACAAAAATTAATTGTACCACACTTGTTCTAAAAGACAGGATGAAATTACAGCTGATTATTCATGATATGTAATATTGCAGAAACAACAGATGATTAAAGTGTGAGAGGTAGAAAATAGCAGCTGATTAGAGAGTGATAATACTGCATGTATCAGCTGGTTAAAATGAAACTGATTTGCAGGGGAGTAGAATGCTTAATATTTGAATTATGATAACTATTTTTGAAAAACTAACTCAAACTTACCTTTGCTGATTTTTAAGAGGTGAAACCAATTTTAATTTACAGCATATCTGCCTCTTTAAATAGCCATACTCATCTTCAAAGGAATATTTAGGAGGAAATGGCATTAATAAGTGGAACTAACTGAGAGCATCAATGTTGGAAAATCTCTTGCAGAATGTACATTCATTGTGCTGGACAGAGAAAAGTGGCTTCAATCAAACTTTGCAGAGTTTGGTAAGAACCATCATGTGTATTAGTTTTTCTATATAACCATTGTGGACATTAGCAGGTATGGGGAACATTGGAGAAGAGGGACCACTAAAAATTCCTCACAAAAAGACAGAAATAATACAGAAAAGCTTTGCTAAATGTTATTGCTTTCTTGTAGAGATAGGTAAAAGGGTCATTCAACCTGCACCCACCACTTTTAAAAAATGTTAAAACTATTCTAATATTTTTTAAAATATTTTGTTTCACTTTTCATAGATACCATGGTTGGAGATGTCAATTTATTCTTCAATGATGATGACAATCTTCACGCTGCAGAGATAGAGATTATGATAGCAGGTGGGTGTGGCATTTTTTATGACGGCCTTTGGGCCATGAAAATTTGGTTGTATTGACAGTGTTTCCGAAAAAGGAAACGTGTAACTGGGCTTTTGCTTTGTTGGGCCCAAAAAAAAAATGGTTAAAATAATTTTGCTTAACTTATTTCACTTTGCTTAACCCATTTATTGACTTCAAAATAAACTTTGATTTCCCCATGTTGGGTACAAAACCTGGTACATTCCCACAATCGCAACATACTTTGCATCACTAAAAAACAATTTTCAAATAGTCACTCTGGTCTTCCATACTAAAACATAAAAAAGCAAACACGACAGAAGCTGAAGTTCACAAACTCACTGATTCAGTATATATATGTTACTCTAAACTACAACGATTATGGTGAAGTAACAACACACTCACAGCAGATGACAAGCGCTGGCGCATCAAACGCACGTTCTTGGTTTGCGAAAATAAAACGTCGATCGTAATTTGACGCCTTTGGCTTATGATGCAAAGGTCAGTAAAATTAAACGTACTTTTAATTGCTGTTCAGCGTGCGTCGAGGGCGATGGAAAACATAAGAAGTGCTAAAACATAATAAAAAGTGGTCGTATGGCGTGGTTTCATGGTACTTACTAATTTTGTCGTGTTTCTCAATACTACCCGTCTTTACTTGCTAGTTCTACGGTATAATAAAGAAAATAAATGAACATAATTTGTAAAGTCTTTTTGAAGTGAGTTTTGCATGTCATGTTAGTGCTAGCCAGGCAAGTTTTAATGTTGAATTGGCACTGATTGAAGGGTTTAATTCTGATATAAACTCTCATATAAAATTGTTTTAACAGAGCTCAGTGCTAGAGGTAAAGGATTTGGGCAAGAAGCTCTTTTAATAATGATGGATTATGGTAAGTCATGCTCTAATAGAAATTCAACCTAAAGTCTTATTTAAATCCGGATTTTAATGAAAGGATAAACTAAAACTAGTCAAATCTTCATTTGACATTTTTTGTATCCCGATCGCGTTTTGGTCGGGATTCGGGATTTCTAAGTGAACATCGTGGCAATTCGACGAAATCAGGATGGACTGAAAGTCTGTGTGAGGCTTACTTTTGTGTTAGAAATATCCCGATTTTTCTTACAATTGTTGAATTTTCTTTTCTCAAAGGGATTTCCAAGCTTGCTGTAACGAAATACACTGCAAAGATCGGATGCAACAACGTTGCAAGCCTCAAGCTTTTTGAAAAATTAGGATTCAGAGAGGTAGAACCGATTTATATACATACTTTCCTTTCGAATGAATCAGTAGATTATTGTATGTTCTAGAAGCTGACGAATTGTTAATAGACAGCTTAATACTGTTTTATGTCATGATTGCTTACGAGAATTAGCGAGTCAGCAACACTATATGTGTTTCCTTACCTTTGTTACTGGAGGCAGATTTGAGCGAAGTTTGAATTAAATTTCGCTGGTTTTTTTTTTTCGCAAATTTGGTCCATTTCACGCGGTTAGGATAGCAGCTTAGGGCTTCCCTTGATTTCTGAGAACAGCTGAACGAAAAAAAAAACTAAATTCATTGGAATTATTATAGTTTTTTGGTCGTTCTTGACCTGTCTGTCTGTCCCAATACCAAATTTACTTTCTAGTTTCTAGGGTCAGTTCCCTGTTCGGGTTCCCCTTGCACGAGAGATTCTAGTAGGGTGTCTCATCTTGAAGTAAAAATATATTTTGGTTATACTACTGGAAGTTTTTACTATTATTACTATATTTACTCACCCAGATATCAAGAAGCAAAGTTTTCCAAGAAGTCACCCTAGAACTGCCAGTAGCTGATTCAGAAATCGCCGAAGAAAGCACGACGCCACTAACCACGAACTATAAAATCCGCCAATATGATGAGAACAATTAAAATGAGTTTCATATTCGCTTCAACATAACTCTACACTAGTTATACTGTTTTAGCTGTCATTTTAGTTTAATCCATATTTCATTGGGGTTACTAGATTCATTTCTGGACAGTAAAGAATATTTTCTTTTGGCCAACCATGGCTAAAAAAAATATACAAAGACTTTGAAGCTTCTAAATACATTCATAACCATTAAAGTTGTAGTCTGACAGTCAAAACTTTGTTTTTAATACCATTGAACGTCTGATCAAATAACATCGTAAATTACAAAATTCTTTAACGGTGCGATAAAGACATTTGCTATTTATTTGTTCAACTTCGAAGCCCTTTAAACGAATTAACTCTCTCAAATAAAAAAAGATCTACGCAACGGGATTCCTCATCATAATTGAAACTTCAGGGTAAGTCCTTGTGACTTAGTCCTAAGTTTTACGAAGAATTCACGTGATAGTTTTGTAGTCTCGGATTTTTCTCATCTACGTTTGAAGAAAATTTGTGATCCGGTACTCTAGCCTGCGTAGCTTGCGGTCTTGTGTGAGAGCGGAAAAAGTGAAAAATCTGAGCGTCTACAAACGGCAAAAGACTCGGGAGAAGACCCCTCCACCCCCAAGTAACATTGTCATTCTCTCCCCAGTCTTTTTGTTTGTACTCGTTCACAGTCAGATTTTCTACTCTTTCCGCCCGCTCACAAGACCGCCAGCAACGCAGGCTACGGTACTCAGGATTGGACATGATTTAAAAAGACATTGGCTGATATGAAATTAAAAACGAGCTTTGAACGGAGCTTTCGTAATATATTCATAACCCGTTTAAGGTTGTTAACTGATAGTCGAAAGCTTGCCGTCTTGTTAAATCATGGCATCCCGAGCCGAGCAGTTCGAAACCTTAATCCTTGGTTAAGCAAAAATTCAAACAGTAATTTTTTTTCTCAAGAAATATCTTACATTGCACACAAACATGTTCAGATTTTCCAACAAATACAATCAATATTCACCCCAATTTTTCAAGCCCAATCTATTTGTGGAAGGTAGGAAACACAACCACAGATTAAAACTGAAACCTTGGGCAAGGGTCCACAATAGGGATATCCCATCCCGTCCTTTATTTCGCGTTAATCCCGCCATCCCGCTCTTATTTAGTAAGTAATCCCGATCAATCCTTTACATTTTAATCAATTCTCAAATGTATAAATACCTTTTAAAGGAGTGTAGAACGACTTGGCTGTGTTAAGTTCTGTACAATAACCGAACCAACAGCAGTCAGCTAGCTCGGAAATCCATTATGCAGTTTTAGTCAGTACTCAAGGTTATGGTGTACTCGTTTCTGAATCACCATCGTTTCGGACCACTTTTTCTTTCAGTTTAAAAAGTGGCTGCGACTCGGTAAGGGATCTGGCCACAAGATCCGACTGACGATCAAAAGGCTTAGGTCGGCTTACGGTTGAATTCATAGGTTGACTAGGTCTGAATGTTGCTGAATTACGCGCAATCACAAAGCTACCGCATAAAAAGCCGAGCCGGCTGACAGTTTATTTCAGTTTGCAGTTCGCATAATCGTCATATATTACATCCGTTTTGCTGATACCTACTGGTTTAGAGAAGCGCAGTTATTTTGTAACTCTGTGCAAAAATTGTGTATTTAAGTGGAATCAAACTCAGTTACTCAAATTTGATTGCGTGTGAAATAATGGGAAGTCATGAGACAAATCTAAAATTCAAAATTTTCAAATTGCATTGGCCCTCAGGGCTCACTCAATTGCAACGAACTTTGAAAAACACTTGGCTTGCAAATTAATTCCAAACTAACTTGAAATAGTTTGTTCACTGCTAATAACGATTCGACTACTGCACTAACGACGATCAATACATAAACCTGCTATTAAACCTCACAGCTGTTCCAAAGCTAGACACAGTTCCAAGGAGAAAATTGGGCTCGCGATCTAATGCCGGGACATCTTGTGTCTCGGGGACCATTTGCGAGGTTTCTGGTTCTTCATCGCTGCTATTCGACTCGTACTCTAACTCTTCATGCTCTTGATCCTCTCTTACGTCTCCTGTATCTATAACAACGTTCTCTTTTTGCTCAACGCGCAAATTGCACCCTTCTTCGAGCGGAATAGCCTGTCCAGCTTCAGCTGGTCTTTGGTAGAGGAAATCGGGAAGCGTGCCAGCCCTTGCCACGGTTGTTGTAAATGTTGCGTAAAGCCGATGATTGAAATAAGACAAATAACATGTTCAAGTTCTTTGGCATTTTGTTTTTTAAAAAATGACTAAAACTGATTGAACAAAGTTTTTGATTTGTTAATCATATTAAATTTCAAAATTAAATCCCGAACAACGAAACGTGATTTCCCGAATTCCGTTCCCAAAAAAGGCTATATACCGCATCCCGGCCACACTTGCTATCCCGAATCCCGCCCTTGTTTTTTTTTTCATATCCCGAATCCCGTCCACAAAATAAGCCAAATCCCGCATCCCGAAAAACCTATTGTGGACCCTCTTGGGTTTGTGCTTATCGTGCCATTGAACAACTGGGCCCCTGTATACAAAACATCTCCATATCACAATTACTATACTATGCGTTTCGTAGTTAAACAGTTACGTTAGCAATTTTGAGTTTTCAAATGATGCAAAAAAATTAAACTAGATCAAAGAATTAAGCTGAGGTTTCAGGAGGCAATTTTTCGTGCAACTGGTCTCGCAACGCAATTGCGAGACGATTTGCATTGCACGAGCCATTGCAACGTGTAACACCCACGGGTGCAATGGCTAAAATCGTTGGGAGACAAGTTGCAGACATCGTTGCCGAAAGTAAAATCCATTTCTACTTTTCGCAATGATTTTAATTACGAATTTCAAGTTGCAGGAGCCATTGCGCCGTGGCTTGCAATGGTTCGTGCAACTTGTCGCGCAATGGTATTTGCACGAAAAATGGCCTCGTGTGGAGCCTCGTACCCAGGTTCTTTTATCTTCCCCTGATAAAGTAACCTGGGGACGAGGTTGCTCGTGTAACAGCTTTGCGAAAAGCGAATTAATAATTACGTCATGTTTAGTTTGAACTAATTCTTCCTGCTCTAAGATTATGGAATGGATTCACCAAGCTACAACTTGCAAACAAATTGAATAACATATGCTTCATCTTTTCAACGCTCAGAAACAAATTGTCAAATAGTTCATTTACTTCTGAATTCGAGATGATCTTAAGTATTAAAACATACATAAATCTGTTCTTATAAAAATATTTCTTAAAACAACAAAAATTTATCTTAAGTCTTTTTTACAAGTTTTTAAAATTACAAATACAAAACAAAAATAACTTTGATTAAATCACTGGAGCGTTAACACGTGTAAGAAATTGATAGCGATCGTCGGCGATCGTGAGCGATCATATGGAAACTAGGCCTTAAACAAATATCCCGGTTTATCATCAGCGTGCGTACTGATTTTTCCCAGCGTATTGACTTTTTTAAAATGTTTTGAATAAAAGAAATAAATGCCTTAGGGTTTCGAAAAGTTTTTAATTGTGAAAAAATTTTGGACAAACATTTCTCTTTGACTCTTAGTTTCGGTGGCAGCTGTGATCAGTTTAGAGCATGTTTTAGTATGTATGAGCTGATATACTGTGTTATAATACTTCATTTGAAGTATACTTATTCTAATTTGCTCCACAAGTGACTTGGTAAAGGAAAGTATTGAACCAAAATATTAGTCTATGCAAATAAAGAAAAAAAAGCGCCCATGCACCCCCACTGAATTTTGGGAGGTTTCTGATGACAAATCGGAATATTTTTTTAAGTGGCCTCATTGCGAATAACAATTAGACCTCAAATACGAATAGACAACCAGCCAATAGCCTACGAGGCTGCAGGCTGCATGAATGGTTTATTTACTCGGAATCCATAAGGGCGGAAAGCCTAAGCGTATCATTGTTAATAAACTAGTGAGACAAAAAGAAAAATACGTAATCAAAATCGATTCATCACAGAGAGAAGTGAGTGTAATGTCCTAAACCGGAAATGACTTTACCGGAAGTGTGAATCTATTAGCTTTTCGATACCAGGGCTAGGGGACTATTATAAATAGATCCCAAGTAGAGCAGCCAACCAAAATTCAGGATTTGTAATGGTCCATTTGTGGAATGATAGTGCTAATATCTGACTGTCAAACCATCCCGATTTTGTCCGAATTATTCCGATTTTCATTGAAAATCCCGAATCCCGACCAACATGCGATCGGGTTACAAAAAATCCCGATTTTGATATCCCGTGACGTTTATATGTAAAATTTCCGTAATATTTACAGTACAAGAAGAAGTAATCATAGATTAGTGAAATGCGTTCGACATGTTTGTCAGCTCTGCTACTGTCTGGTCGTGGTCTAGACCAAAATCGAAAGGTGCTGGTGATTGTACTGATTACTGGATGCCGAATTCTTCATAATCTTTTGTCTGTGTTATCCATGAAGCTAAGAGCTAAATTATATCAAACATAATAAGTAAAACAGTAATAATGC
>JAOEHV020166822.1:0-13820 GCA_025447995.2 Isaurus tuberculatus | reverse complement strand
CGGCAAGAATTATTTCGTGGCCCCTCCGCCCCCCCCCCCCTAGCAGATACTTTCTGACCGGTCCCCAAGATATAGAAACCGTTTTTTTTCGCGATTTTGTGCTATTCGAGCGATAGTTGCGATTCCAATCGCTTGAATCACTCAAATTATATCTCTGCGATTGTCGCGATTTGAGTTTCGAGACGGGAACGACAGGAGCGACGCGAACGATATATGGAAACTACTTCCCCAAAATTAATCGCGATTGCTGCAATCATAAAACTAACCGCAACTCATTGTAGGGGTATCGAATGGTCGTTGCGAGCAGAGTGTATGTTTTTGCGAGCAATGCGAGCACTTGCAAAAATTTTGCGAGCACGAGCAAGCGAGCACCCATGTAATTTTTGCAAGCAATTCGAGCAAAGACCAAATTTTGCGAGCACTTTTAAAATGAATGGGACCATGCGACACCCCTCATTGTGTGTAGTAGGTCAGGCTTCACAGGGCCTCGTTTTCAACTTTTTATTCCCACTGCAAAGATGGCTGCGATTGTATGGAAACCAGTTTGTCGCTTCAGTCGCAGCACGCATGTTTTGCGACGAGAGCGACAGTTGCGATGTAAACAATTCAGTATGGAAACCAGTTTGTCGCTTCAGTCCAGCACGCATTTTTTTGCGACGAGAGCGACAGTTGCGATGTAAGCAATTCAGTATGGAAACCAGTTTGTCGCTTCAGTCGCAGCACGCATTTTTTGCGACGAGAGCGACAGCTACGATGTAAGCAATTCAGTATGGAAACCAGGCTTTAAAGCCACTTCTCAATATTCATCCCAGTAGATTGATTGAATTAAAACAAAAAAAACTTTTGAATACTTGTCATCATTAACATTACTCAGTCGGTTATTCCGAATGCAGCTAAGCTTGGCAATTTGAATAGTTTGGTGTTACCACATTATTTGGTTTATCTTTACTTTTCTTTCCGTTGCTAGAAATGTTTTCTGAATGCAACTTTTTCTGAACTATGATTTTAAAACTAGCATCACCCCAGACTACGATATTGCTGCCGATATTTTGGTTTGTCGAAGTGTAAAACGTTGCAAACTATATATATATATATTTGTCTAACTAATTCCTATTGTAAAAATATTTAGTAATAGAGATTGGGCGTTTCTGTTCGTACCTGAGGAAGTGCTTCTTGATTGGTTGAGGGGCGGGGTAAGCCTTATTTTAGTGTTTTTCATTGGTTAAAACTGCATTTACGTAATCTGTTTTACTATGGGCGTTTATTTCCGCAATCTCATGGTAAATGGAAAACACCCTATACTTCCGGTACCTACAGAAGAACCCTAGAGATTCAGTCCAAAGACTCGCTAAGCACATCTCTCTAAATATAAGAGAAGATTTGTAATTATTTTTACTTATTTTTTTCAAGGATCCGTATCGTTATCCATTTTGTAAACTTTACTTTTTATATTTAATTTGACAGGCCTTCTTGACTTTGTAAATTTATCCTTTACACCTGACGGTACTGGCAAGTCGAAATATAGTTACAAAAATCTTACCTTCGTTGTTTGTCAGCTTTTCTTATATTAACAAGTGAAAAACAATTTTATTTTGAAAGAAGAAAAAACCAGTTTTATTTTAAATCCGAGCAAAGGTTTCAATTCATTTTATACTAGAAATCGAATCGTTATTTTTTTTTCGGTAGTGACGTAACCATCTTATAACGGAACTTACGTCATACTGTGATTATTTCCAAACCCAATTAAAACATTCGCTCTTTTAACATATTGCTACAATCGTGCATTTTTTGACCATGATACAATGTTAAAAATATTTTTTAATAACTTGTTTTCAGTATACCGTGTTATGCATGACATGCAGTCTTAATCATTGAAATAAGCTCATCACTTTCATGCGGAAATTTCATGGAAAATAATTTTGTTGGTTTTCCAATAATTATAGAATTTTATACTCAATTTTCTCAGTTGGCTGTACTTTCACTTGCTAACAATATTTCACGGTATCTGTTACTTCGTACTCGCAGCTACTAAAAAAGGAAAACAATTTTTTTTTCTACGTTATTGTCATTTAGTACAAAAGTTTGAAACTCAAATGGTGTGTTACTAAAATTTGAGTCCTAAAGAAATCAAAGGAGGCATCATTCTCGGATATGGTCTACGAGAAAATTCGTGAAGAATACAATAAAAAAATTACTTTTGCTTTTATCAACACGAAACAGACCAATGCATTGGCTAAAAGAATAAAAATAAATAAAGCTTCGTCCACGTGACGTGCTCAGCTATCGAGGGTTTATTTTGATTCCCGGTAGCGTGACTTCGACCAGAATTTGGGTGTAGTAGGGCGCGAGAAAGAACAGGCGGCGAAAAGACGTTACTGGCTCTCGAGACCTGGCTATAGTAGCTAGCCCAACTCATTAGCTGTTTTAACGTGAGTTCTATTTTATGCAGAAACTGCCACTGCAGCTTGCACCAATAGGAACAGTAATAAGTATTGGAATTTAGATTTAAAATATTTTGTTAGGCTCAACTTTATGTCATGTAAAAAGCAATCTTTTATGTATTATAGTTCTTTTTTTATTCCGTTTTCATTTCTATAGCCTTGTGTTGCATTTATTGTAGTAATAAACACCCTTTGAGAATAAGAATTCATGCGTGAACAGAAGTGCTTAGTAACGGCTCACTGGCGTTCAGCCATGAATGACTTATCATACGTTGAGTATGTCGCTTGGAATGTCAGAATTTTCAACTCCCGCTTTTCATTTCAACGTTTTCTCAGGTGACATTGTTTGAAACATTCGTTCTAAAATTTACTATCTTTTTTGCTATCACGAAGAAAAGATAAAGATCTTTACTCCTGGACACTTGAAAGATCACGAAGTCCTACAAACCTGCATTGAAGTAAACTCAAACACTTGCTAATGGAAGTTTTCGTGGTAAGTTTTGTCAAATAATATACAATTTTGTTTGTTTAAAGCTAAGTTAATATTTAAAGTTTTCTCTTGCGAAAATAACGTAACTTGAGGTAAAACTTTGTTTTATGAAATACCAAACTGTTTTGTCGTTCAATGTCGAATAGCATTACAAAACCTTTCCTTAGTATCCTATGTAATTGCTATTACAGTCTTAGTATGACCACCTCACAGCTGCAGTTGTATAAGGATATAATAACGGACCGAGACAAAGCAAGTAATATAATAACTGAAAGATTTTATAATCGTCGCGCGGTCATGTTTTCGACAATTTTACATCACATGATAATCAATTGTAATCGAGCAAAAAAATTTGTCCTAAACGACAGATGCGAAACAGACAAGACAAACCTTCAAAAAGTGATTAATATTCTAGTTTTCGGCTTAAGCACCTGAATAATGATTTGTATTGACGTTTTCTATTGTTGTTTTAATCGCCAGTTCCGAGTGACTAACGACTGAAGTTCGGAAGCAATACACGTGCAAGGCAAAGGGAAAATTTGCAGTCAAACTGAATTCCTGTAACAGAATTCCTGTAATTTGCTGTAACATATCAGAAAGCCAAAGGAAAGGAAAGGAAAATGAATTCGTTGTAAGTTCTTTTCGTTCTTTGTGTAATCATACTTTCAAATCTTAGAGTTCTAATGACGGCTTCCCCCCAACTTTTCGCTGTGGTCCACTTGTATGGTACTATCAAAAATTTAAGGTACTAAAGAAGTAAATATTTGCTATTGTTTGTGACGTATTTCTTTACGACGATCACAGCAGTGAATAGCAAAGCTTATTGTATATTAGACACACTCGAAAGCACAGCACACCCTCGTTATAAAGCATTATCATGTTTTGAATCGTGTGAAGTGTTTCTCGTGTAATGGCACATGCAAGGGGCAGAGTTTCGCCAGTTTCGCGTCAAGGATCATGGATAAACCGCGGAGTAACGCCGTGAGTAAAGATCTTTGCTTGCTTTCAGAACATCGTCGTCTTAAATACCTAGGATAAGCGAACTGTGTTGACAATTATTTCAGCATCCAATTAAAAGTAACTACAAAATGTAAATATGGCTGGATATGTCAGCTTTCGGAAAATGGCTCCATCGATATGAGACTTTAGTCGTTGTTTCTTCATGTGAAAACCAGAAAAACTTTTTTTTTCATTAAGTATAAATTCCGTTCTGCTTTGCTGATCGTTGCGTGTTTTCACCTATTTTGATAGAATATTTGTTGACATTGTTACTAAGTTTGGGGCCGGACTGCCTTTCGTCAAAAGATTTTGAGTTAATCACTCAATTGACCCCTGAAGATTTGTTTAAAACATCCGGCCGGAATTCTTTTAGGATTTTATATCACGGAAAGCTGATCAGGTTTCATTCCAGCTCAGGAATTTCTAAAACTACAGACTGGCATGTATTCGAGGTCAATTATTGTACGTAAATCTAAAATCGCCTTTACTCCTGTTTACAAAGCACATAAAGACGACCTAAGTTAAAGATGCCGGTAAATCAAAGATGCCGGTAAATAAAAGAGAAAGGTTGTTAGCATAGATATGAATTATGCATAAATAGAATTAGTCATTTACAATTTCTATGTTTTTTTTTTTTATCTAAGTCGGATCTTAAACAATAGACTTGGTTTTTTAACACCGCATCTTGGGAGTTTTGGTAGCGGCACGTTTGAGATGGAATCTCGTACTTGCAGCCCCAAATATGGGCACTAAAGGCCCCGTTCATCTTCCACGCCACTCATGGTTTAATAATTACTACCCCCTCTCTACCTCCGTTATCCCTAATTTTCTCCCTTGGAAAAACCCCCTGTAACCTGTACATGTGTTCAATACACCTGTTATTTTCTATTTGAATTGATTAATAATTTTAACCAAAAAGGGTAATACCGTGTAAAATAATAAGAAGTTTAGTTTTGTAAAATGTTCGGCCATTAAGTACTAACGGAAGAGACGAACAGGCAAGTAACAAAGAGACAAGAGGCGAGAGCGGGAGCTCGGCCATAATTAACTAACTAAAAGAGAAATTTAATTTCACAAAGTCACGTTCTATCATGTTGTGACACAAATCTCAAATCTTCTAACATACGTTTCAACGATCTAAAGTCGTTTTATGTTTAGAAATGTTTTTTGTTGAGGTGAATTGCAAAAGATAATTTCACGAAGAATTGAACTATATTTTGTCCAAAAACAGACATTTTAACTTGTTTAATTTCTTTTTTATTCGAAAACAATTCTTTAAGTTAACGATGTCCACGCAAGCGCAGAAGCAAAAAACTGAAGCATTTTTTTCCCATCTAAATAATTTACTAAATTTTAGTTATTCTTGGTTTATCGGTCTCCCAATTATTCTGTGTTCGTTTAGTGTAACTCATGAATATTCTTCTTCTTCTTTGATTAATTGCTTTGTTAGACTCTGTAATTGGTGACCAAACTTCTGAAACTCTCTTTTGAGAGATCATCATTTTGGTTGTACTTGAGATTAAAGTAGTTTCCCGTTGCTTTCTCGTCATGTAGCAGTGTTTATACAAGACGAATGATCCTGACCATTGACTTTTTACTAGTTCTTCTGCTCAGCATCTTGTGGTTCAACCATTAAATACGTTATTTGTAAGTTGCTTGAAATCCATCCACCACGTGCTAACCATGCATAGCCTCACGTGACCCTAATTGGGGAACATGTACTACGCTTTGCTTAAGGGCGACCTGTAGGCCAGTTGACCCAATGAGTGTCTTACGTCTCCTTTGACAAGCAAATAAATAACTTATCCCACTAGGGGCCCTTGAGTATAAAAAGCACAATTTAGAATGGAAAGAATGTTTAGAGTGCAAGTTTGGACAAAATAAGAGATCGATATTAAACACATAACCAAGAAAGGTAGCTCCTTGAACGAGATCCCGCTTATTTGTTACCGTTCTAGATGTGATTAGCAGATACATTTAAAAGTGTTTCTTCTTTGTTAAAAGTACCCGTGTAACTGCAAGTGAAGAACAACAGAAGAACAATAAGAGTCATGATGAAGATGAAAAATTATTCAACAAGTTACATCAGACAGTTAGTGAGAGACACCGAATCAAATATAGCCAAGAACATGTGTTCACTCCAGACGAACTCAAACCTCTGCCGGGAACAAGAGGTAGAAAGGCACAGCAGATGGTCCAACTTATTACGGTGAGTGGTCACTCTAATGGAATATTATTATTAAACGAACCACGTGGTCTGTAGGGAAAAATATTAAATTCAATGTCTAAACAATACATTCAAACGTAGCAAAACAAAAAAGTTAACATAAAAAATTCTCTTGCAAAATATTAGCTTTTCATATCTTTATTTTTTCAATTACAAAGCAATATTATGATACATTAAAAATTTTTAGTTTGAGTTTACTACATTTTACAATTCTTTCTCAAATACTTATTATCTATGCCATATTTTATAACCGACTCAACAGGCCCGGCCAGGGGTTTTGGGTATTCGGTATCTGGAGCTGTTTTAATTCGGGTATATGGTATTTTTGGGTCAAAATTCGGGTATGAAGTATCTTTTGTTTTCTGAATTTTAGGTTTTTGGTATATGATTTTTTTTTATTATTTTTAGGTATATTGGTATCTTGTGGGGAAAATATCGGGTATATTGGTATCTCACTACCCCCCCTGGCCGGGCCTGACTCAATTACAACTGAAGATGATTGGAGTCCAATCGAAACGTGCTTTGTAAAAGCAAAAGCCTTTCGTTTTTAACCCTTTAAGCCCCAAACACGACAAATGGCGTGTTGGCAAATTCTCCCAACTGAGTTTCATACTTTCTGTAGAAGTAGTTTGGGAGAATTTCGCTTTTCAACTTCCACAGCTTATTCCACTTGATCAATTCCAAAATTCTCATTACGAGTTATACTATTTTGTTTGAGTTATGTAAGGAGAAGTCAGACGCTGATAAATTGCCTGGGGATGAAAGGGTTAAGAAATGATTGTAGCATGTTTATAAATAATTTTATACTTAAGGTGCTACAGAAATGTTATTGTCCTTATCATCAACATTGTTGATATTGTGGTAATTATTACGTATAGGCGGCTGAGATGCAGTTTTAACTTCAAGTGTAGAAAAATCTATCTCTTACGCTTGAGAATGGTGAAAAAGTAAAAGATTTTCAAAACATGCATTAGAAATTTCATCTTTGAGTATTTTCTCTTCTACAGAAAGGTCATTTATTCTTTCTGGAGAAGATGGCGCTTTACAATTCCACAGTTTTTAAATGCAATTTTTTTGGTACTCCATTTGTCGCGGTCACGGATTATGATGGTATGGAAGCCTTGCTTAACTCCGATATGGTAAGCAGTTCACTGTCTTTGTTACGGTTTATATCTGTATATACAGGTTCAATCAAGATCATGAGTAAAAAAAAGAGTCTTGCTATGTAGCTGAGAATCCTGTGAGAACTTTTCGCCATACGTGCAAGTTCCTACCGTCTTGCAATGTTCCTAACAGTTTTTTCTCTTCATCTTGAAAAAAACTTTATATAGTTGTTCTACTATGCTTAAATATTCAAACGATAAAAAGTCAATTTTAGCGTTCAGTTCTTTAAAGAGCATAGTTTTTAGCTTACTACCTAATTGTTATCGTAGTTTTGCAACGAGCAAGAGCAAGAAAGATACAAAGAAAGCAGATATTTTGGGTTCGCGATCTTTTCCAAAGAAAGGAAGAGCTTGGAACTTATCATGTTTGTAACTGTTGATTGACAATGATTTATGTCTCCTCAGCCAATCTAGGTTGCTCAATTAAACACAAACGGCGTTCCTTCCAAAACCTGATGACATTTTCTTCATCTTCTTTAAATAACGGCCATATGCCGAACGAATGTTTTTTTCCGTCTCTTCGGATTGAATATTTTACTTTTCACTTATCTTCGTCTAACTGTTTAACCTGACATACTGTTTTTGTACTCTCTTGAGAACTTGTTATAGAGGCACTCGTAAAGCGGTGTTTCTAGAACTTGATTCAATCCAAACGCCGTGATCGTCCGCTCTATCGTCCCAGTTGTCCCAAAAAAAAAATCGCCTAGTTCACATATGATTGGCCCCGCTACTTTTTTCAAACGACCCGGACGATTGGGACGATTAGACGATTATATAAGAACCAGGCTTCAAGGAAAAATTTAAGCCCCATAATTTTTATAGAGTTTACAACTTTTTAAGACTTTAAGCTGATTGAAGCAGTTATTTTAATATAACAACGAACTTGATTGTTCAAGATGGACGATGGCCTGTAAGAGATTATCGAAAGTTCGGTTATATACGTCAAGCTTTGAGGCAGCATTCCTGCCACCGCCAAAAAGCTGCTGCATTTTTTTTTCAAGCTACCTTTTTCGCAATCATTTAAATTTTATAGATAACGCAAATATCGTTCATAACGTAGTTGGTAAATAACCGCAGTATACAACCTCAGACAAAAGAATCGCACTGCAATAAAGTTTATTATCATATGACCCGTGCAGCTGCTCTCGCACTCCAATAAAACCTTTGGGAAAAGTCACGTGATGGGGGCTGGATGGATTGACGTGAGCGGGCCGAAAAACCTGTCCGGCCCTCTTCGAATGTAACCTTTTTACTTTTGATAACGATGACGACGACAACGACGACGGCGATGACAATGACGATGAAGGTAATGATAACAGTAACAAGTTTTTAGCCCTTTTTGCAATAAAAATTGGATCATATGATAAAATGCTTATTGACTAACTTGGGTCGGGCTGGACGGGAAAATATTTAGCTCTTGGTCATTTGTACGGACCTCGCGGACCTCGAGCCAATTATTTTTCCGTCCAGCCCTCCCACTCAGTCAATAAGTACATAATCTTCCAATGTTTTAGACAAATAAAGAGCCCGGATTTGGAAATTTTAAGTTCAACTCGTCTCTACTGGACGGTTACGTACCTTCTATGTTCAGCAATGGAGAAAGGCATCGGAGACAGAAGAGGTTTTTGATAACCGTGTCTAAGTTCATGCAAGTAAAACATTTATTGCCAGCCATAATGGATATCATGCCTGAACACCTCGTGAAGTGGAACTTTAAACAAGGTAAAGTTATTATCATTTTTAATAACCATGATTGATTTCATGTTTGTTTTATTTCGGGATTAAGATAAGTAAAACGACGTGTTTTATAAAAAATATAATGAGGGATAGAGGTGATTGTTCTAGAACTAATGTGGTCAGCCCAAACTACGCGGAGAAATTTCGCGCCAAAACGCTTCACGCGCGTGATTAACTTTAATTTGCGGTTCATCGTAATGAGTTTTTAATTTAGTAATCTTTACCAAAATACTATTTGATAAATATTCCTTCGAAAACAATGTTATTTAACTTCTATCACTTTTATTGAAATGGAAGGTGCGTAAGTGAATTAAACGAGGTAGATCAACAACACTTGGCTCGCGAATCAGTGGCTACAAGTACTTGAAACTAGTACACGTGTTCTACAATTACTTGTAATTATCATTTCAGCTACATCCAACAAGCATAGCGCTTTTACTTTTCGAATGTTCAGAAGCATTGTTTGAAAAATTGTTCCGTTGACACTGTCTTGTTTCTCTCTCCATCATTCCCCGTTAGGGCATGGTACAGCCAGTCAGGAGGAATGGGAAGAGAGAATATTGATTTTATCGATCGAGATCATGAGTGAAACTTTGCTGGGGATACGTCTCGATGGCGAACGATTCCTACACTGGAGATGGGAGGTGCTGAAGAAGTCCAAGTAAGAAATTAACATGATTTAACCCAAGAGAGTGAAAACCGAAGGCAGATGATAATGTTTTTGGAAGAGAAGAAGGGGGAGGAAGTGGTTGGGGGGGGGGGGGGGCGCGGGATTCTGAGAACATTTTGGAAAAGCCATGCGAGAGTGCTGTAAAAGCATTTTCACATTTAATTCAAGATTGAAAATCATTTCCGACTTTCACCGTTATGGAATATTCGGGACTGATACTTCATGAGTTAAAATCCGAAATGTCGGCCCTAAATACTGCTAAATCAGTTCCTCTGATACGTCCGTCAAACCTGGCGAGTGTCCCTGTGTTTAATGAAATTAAACTACAAGTTCTACGACGCCTGGCGACGTGGTTGGCGCAGTTTGGAGGATCTATGCCTTCCAACCACAAGGTCCCAGGTTCAATTCCTCGGCTCTGCCGACAATTGAACATTTGTGTGACCTTCTTTTCCGCCAAACCTTACTCAGCTTTCCATCCTTACGAGGTCGGTGAATGAGTACCATCTTCGGCTGGGAGCTAACCTGCAATGGATTAGTGTCCCGTCCAGGGGGAGTCAATGACTCTCATCCGCTTAACACTACAGAAACCGGAGATAAGCGCCGGCCCCATGGGCCACTAGGCTTGTATAAGGATTTAGCTTTAGCTCTACGCCTGGTGATGCCTTTCCGTCAATTCTTACAACCCTGCATTGATTCAAACATTACGATCCGACCCCTAGTGGTTATTGTTCATGATTAGAACTAGGGGATCATCTGTATTATCACATACTTTAAGACTTTGAAAGATATTTGCATTTATCAAAAACATGCAAGATATTTCAACTGCTGTAAGCATTTTTCAAGGTTCAATTTAGGACATAAGAAGTCTAAAAAAATTAAAGAAAAAATTTTATGATACTTTTGAATGAGTAATTCTACAAAAGGAAACAGTGTCTTTTATACTATCAAACAAATGGTTTTGTTTAATTAAAACTGTAATTGTAGGACAACGTGCGGACGACCGTCGGGAAAGTATAGACGGGCGCTAGATGCGTTTGAACATCTACGGGACGCAATTGCCAACTGTAAGACAATTAACAAACTTTACAAAGAGGGAGCAAAGCACGGTCTTAGTGAGGACGAAACAGTGCTAGAACTGCTTTGGATGTTATGGTAAGACTATATGAGCGGTTTTATAAATTATATATCTGACAAGAACTATAATAAAGTATCATGAAAATGTTCACTTTTGTTTTAAAGCTAGTGTGACTCTCTGTACATTAACATACATGGAGAAATTTATGCATCATGCAGAAAAAAAAGTGTGCACGTCAGACTTTAACTGTTCTAAGATATCCTAAAGTCGAATATATATAAACATAAATAAAATTGATTTCAGTTTTACAAACCATTAAATTCTATCTTAGGAAAAACAAAAAACTATGTTGAGGAAATTTTTTTCAGCAAGCTTACCTCCGCCGACTGACCGAGCTCCTTTTTTCTTGTTTTGTGCATTTTTTTCTTTTGCTTTTTTCTTATTCATTTTTTCTTTTATATTGTCTTGTAAATTTTCTAATTTAATTTTAGTTTATGTTGTGACCTTCGATAACTAAGGCCCGCATTTTTACACATTTTTATCGAATAGTGTTTTAATTTGTGAACCACATTCCCTTTAATAACTTCAGTTTTGCTTTTAGTTTCAATGCGGCCCCAGGAACAGGTGCAGCTATGCGGTCAGCGGCTGCTCGTCTTTCCTTATGCACAGAAGAAGAAAAAGCCGAGCTGAGAGAAGAGATGAGGGGAAGCCTGGGTACATTAGGACTTACGTACAAAACTTTACAACAGATGGAAAAACTTGATAATTTTGTGCACGAGGTAAGAAATCGAGTACAAAACGTTGGTGATACAAGCACATAGTTTGCTGGGGGTCTGACGTAATACTAAGTTTGGGATCCGAGTTCTATATTCCACCATACTGCAGTGGAGTCAAATTTGGAACCCATTTTTTATTGCTCTGTTTTCAGTTTCATTTTTTAATAAAAATCTAATTATCTGCTTTTGAATTTTTAACTCTAGGTTCTTAGAATGCACCCTCCTGTTGCTATGTTCTTTGGCGTCGCCAGGTGAGATTTAGGAATAACTATTTGCACCTTTAGAGAGAGGCCATTTTATACATTGAACTGTAGACTTGAGATGTATTTTTCTGGCAATTGCAACAAGTTTTAAGGGTTGTTTAATTGCAACAGGAAATTGCAAAACGAACAAGATTAGAGAGAGGGTAAAAATAAAAAAGGAAAACAAGAAAACAAGAAAAAATTAAATAAAACCAAAAGTAAGAAAAAAAATATGGTGTCCAAGGCAATGCTTAAAAATCAATGACGCAAAATTATTTTTGATCCTTTCTTATGTCTGTCGGATATGTATTTTTTTTTCCTATTTTTTTAGTTTGTTATTTACCAGTTTTTCCCACCTTGGGCAGTCGAACCAATAAATATTTTTCACTTAATTTTACCCGAGCATTTCTTAATTTATTATTGTAAAAGAAACTAAAAGCCTGTACGTCTTATAATCCAAAGTTACGTTGTAACGTCATTTGTTTTACAGTTTAAAGTTTTCCAAACAGAAGTTACTGAATTTTTGACTTCTTTCGTGTTCGCAGGAGAGACTTTGTCCTGCAGTCAAAAAGTGGCAACTTTCAAATTCTTCAAGGTGAAAGATTAATAGGAAATTGTCATATTGCTCAGCGCGACCCACAACACTTTACTGTTCCTGGATGTAAGGACCCGGATGAGTTTGATCCGACACGGTTTAAAGTCCAAGTAAGATTTCTTTTCTTTGTATTTTGAATCTTTCACTCTTTGCATTGCATGTTGCATCTATTACTGTTTTCTCACATTTCGCGCCTGGTAAGAGATTTAGTACTTACGTCATGATTATTCGTAACACAACTCGTCTTGTTTAGTCTTCTGCTGGCACACGACTTTAGTTTTCTATTGATGTCGCGTTCTTGTATCAACTATATTGTATAACTGGAAGTATAAGTAATGTGTTTGCACACTAAATTTTAATCTCACCGAGTTTTTATCAGGCTGTTTATAGTTTTTGTATATAGAATAAGATTAGTTATGCACCACGGCCCCCCGACCCCCGCGACATAGCGGGGAATGAAATAATTTTACAGTGTTACATTTGTAAACTACCCCGCCCATCCGAGGGAAGTATGTTGTTACAATCCCCGCCCTCATGGCCCCGGTATGTACAATATTTTGGAGACTTGATTTCCATAGTAGTTGACCATTCTTTTATATACACACGGAATGGACCGTTACATAATATCTAAGTATGTGCGTCCATTGCTGGAGAAACCTAGATCTGCCCAGATAAAACGCACAATGCACTTAAGTTCGTGTTAGTGGGAAAGAAGATTCAGAAACACATTCAACTCAGCAATTTGTTTTCTGCCACTGCACAATTTAAGCTGCTCATGCACATAGTGACAAGTGAGTATTGCTGTCAAAGGCGCGGCATGCAACATGAATACATGTGCTTTGATTTCTTATGTCTGGCACAATTAAACACGTTGCATTTCAGTTTACTCCAGGTTTCTCTATATTTAGTTCTGCGAGATTGATGAATGATATATGGTTCAGACTCGCTACTCGATTTTGATCAACAAGGGACAACACAAAGCTCAAAAAATCTATCTGACCCTCTGAATCGTTAGCAAGAAAAATAAATCAAATGCGGCACATTACAGCACTTACTTCAAACAAAACTGGGGTCTATGCACGCTCAAGTATCACTGATTTCATACTTTAGAAGTCCCGGTGACCACACGATATATGGAATATAGCATCGCACGAGAAACAGCAAATTGAATTATATTAAAACGTTTTTAAAGGGTAGAGTGCATGGAAGGGTGCAACTTCTCTCTTGTTGCCTCTGCGTCACCATTAACGTTACTTGACTTCTAAAATAACAAAACGATTTGTCGAGCCGGGCGTTACAAGCCCCACTACAAATTCCCGGCAAATCAGTAATAATAATAATAATAATAATAATAATAATAATAATAATAATAATTTATTTACTTATAACGCGCAAGTATCAATAT
>JAOEHV020166727.1:0-27861 GCA_025447995.2 Isaurus tuberculatus | reverse complement strand
TATTTTAACAATAGTGTATTTTAAGAACAATAGCGTATTTTAACTCTGTATATTACTAGCTTATTTCACATTCATTTCTATCTTGATAATGGTGTCAAGCAGACATCGAAACGTCGATTTCTTAGCGTTTATTTTTATAACCAAAATTTTTTTATGTACTTTGATATCTCATTTGCAAAGCTAAGTAAATGATGTTTTTAATTGCAGGGAGACGGTCAGTTAATCAAAGCTGTTGAAAACGAGCTTAGTAAGAGCATTAAGCGACATTTAGACGCAGGTAGGTTGATCTTTCAGTAGTATACGTACCATAAGAGTGCTGGTTTCAAGTACTTGCAGCCAATAATATTTACACTTCAGCCACATTAGCATGGGATGAGGCGGGGGGATATTGACCCCTTAATTCTACGATAAACAATTGTAAGCCTGAATGTTAGCAGCAATGAATATCTTTTCGGCTTTATTAGACCTCATCAGCATGGTATACTTAACAAACAGGCTCGGATCCTCAATTTATTCCCGGCACGTCTAAAAAAGTCTTTAACTCTTTTAATATTGTTGTGTTTATCACAAAGTGGAACCCTTATTCAAACAAGTATAGAGAGAAGATCACTATATGATTAAAGCCTTAAAATATTTGGAAGCACGTTTTTTATAATGGCCTTGCTAAACGATATAGTTACCCGATGGCCAATATTAGATTCTCATTTTTATTGTTAATGTTTGTTTTAGCGCCTGCCGTTTCGGACCTTGATCTCAAACCCAGTCTCCTGAACAGCGGGACAGAATTCGATTCCAATCCCTACTCGCCACTAGCCTCGTCTTCGCGACAGTATATGTCTGTACTAAAGAAGAATTACTTCGTATAACATTCACTTTAACGTCTTGTTATAGCAAGTTTTGACTCATTGCGTTTATATCACTAAAAGTCGCGATATTTAACATAAAATTTGTAAAAAACATTTTTTTCAGTTGCAGAATTTAAATATCTTAGCTAGCTTTTTAATATTTGAGCTCTGGAAGTGTTGTAAAAACCCTGCAAATAGTTGTTGTTTCTGAAATGACTTTCAACGCGAAAAAATTGTTGTTATACATATATACAGTTTTGTGCATGTACATGACTCGAAGAGGTGACAACAGAGACAAAAAAGTATATTTTAGAATCGGTAACATTTGCTATATGAATCAATTTATATACAAAAAAACTTATTTAGTCAAAATTTTAAAATTTAATTGTAATTTTTCGCGAATAATGCTTCATACGCATATTTTTTTGACACACTCATCATGGTCTTCGTAAATCATTAGTTTTACGCAATGTTTTTGTTTAGTTCATAACTGCATCTTCAAGATTAAATTATGAAAATATTTGACCGTATTTATTTATTATAAACAAGCAAAGAAACATTGCGATACGGGAAGTCATGAAATTTTAAATGGCGTTATTTAGAAATCCTTTAACATAATGTTATTTGACCGATTAGTTTAGTAATAGATCTTGTTTCTTTCTTTTTTTCTTCTTTTCTTATTTAATATATTAAATAAATTTTGTCTTAGGACATTTTATTTTTGAAATTAATTCAGGATTTTCTTAGTCACGTATTCGTGTTGTATAAAATATTTTTATTCCTTTTAAAGAACTAAGGATCTCGTTATTCAGTTTGAGAAAGAGATTAAATTATATTTGTACAACATATTTTTAGAACTGAATTTGCGTGTACTATTAATGTATTTTTGTATAAACGTTTCGTTTTTAAGCAGTTGATATCAATTTTAATCTCGAGTATTTTTCAACTTTTATAACCTTAACTTATGTTTTCAATAAATTACAGAAGACAAACCGGTTTTTCTTGTTTTACTTGTCCGTTGATGAATAAGACCTAGCAGTCTGTTAGTCTGATTAACCAGCTGATAAACTTCTATATTTCATGTAATTTAGACAAACAATGGCGTTTTTCTTATAATCGCCATAATTAGGAGCTAACTGTTGGAACGTTAGCCTCTATTTCGCCAGAGTAACTCCCCTTCTTATCTGTGAGAACAGGCTAACGATCTGACCCAATAATAACATTAAATAACTTCTCAAGCCTCTACTCTATATGTAATTTTAATTCCATTATATTTTACAGGTTGATAATTTTTTTTTTCGTTCGAAGTGAAACAAAAGAGTCGCTTACAAATTCCAAAGTTAGTAGAGTGGACTTGTTATGAAACTTAGAAAACTACAAAGAGGATTACAGTGCTGCTTTGTTTCATGTTGTGTGAACGGTCACGGTTATGATCTTTTGTTCTAGGTGTGATGGCTCGTTAGTCTATTGGCCGTTTCCTTATTTACATCTGAAAACTTTTTGTAATCTGTGCACGGTCAACGTCATATTTCAATAGGAAAAGAGAGAACAAAAACATAGAACAAAGAAACCCACCAAGTTTCCTAACCATTTAACTCTACTAACTATGCAAATTCTTATGATTCTGTTCATAGTGTTCTGAAGGTTGCATTTTCCATTCACAATGACCTTGCGATGCCTGTGAAAACATACGTTTATCGCCAGGCAAATCAACTATACTTGCAACTGAAATGGACGGGTTTGTCTCGAAATTTTTTGCAAAAATTGCAGTTTTTGGTATGAAAAATAACTTATAAAATGTTGTATTCAAAAAATGCCGTATAAACTTGGCCTCGATTTTTGTCGCCGACAAAAAAGGTTCCTGTGTTATAATTCCTGGCTCGTATCGGATAAGACTTTTGTCGGCGAGTAGAAAGGTCGGTCGGTATCGTAAGTTACAGCGTAAAGGAGAAACCGACAAACGCATTAACAAATCTCGCTTTCAACGTAAAAATTGGTTTTAGCAGGGAAATGTTTTGTGAAATGTTTTTATTACTTTTGTTAAAACTTCTTCTTCGATGTTCCATATCAGTTTGTAATCACATATAAAGAAGGCTTGCAAGTAGCTTCTCGATAAAAATGTGTTTTTTTTCTCCAAACACTTAATTTGCGTACTTAATTGAACAAACAAGTGTCAATTATTGAATTGCTTTTTACAAGCGGATAAAGATCTTTGGTACAAGTGTTTAGATAACATGACTGTAGACACGATACTCTGACATAACAGTTAATATGAGCTGAGAAACATTCAAACGATCGATAAGTTTTCATATAATGATAACGTTGCAGCCTTTTTAAGCTAAAACTAAATGATTTTTTATCGGCTGTTTTAACACATTTTACGGCGATTCGCGCCTTTGTTTAAGCGGTTTACTTTGAAGTAAGTTTTCAAAACAGACGCTTTTTTATCAAAACTTGTCGCTTTAGCCGTCTCTTTACAGATATTTATTTCTAATTACTGCATGCTATTTGAGATGGCGTTGTTACCGAATCACAATCATTTGGCTAATGGCCATAGACCGCAGGAAAGATTAACGGAGTTTTCTACCATTTGCGGCAACTGACTTCCTCTTAGACTATTGCTCTTTTCCTCACCTTCGCTCCAAAACGCAAAACCATAAACGAACCTGTTTTGAATAAATTTATGAACAACCTCAGTGCGACAAATGGAGAACTTTTCTAATACGCTACATTGGTTTGTTTGCTAGACCATGTTAAAAGCAGGTTGATATTGGCACTTAATACACGCTTGAACATGCACCAGTTCAAAATAATTGTTTTGTATAATAAAGTCAGCCGGCCCTTTGTTTTTTGGCCGCATTTGTTGCAAGAGGTTGAAAGACGTTTTAATTCAAGACGATTGATAATTCGAAAAGGTGTTAATTGTTTTGGTCTCAATTCCATAACCAAAGCTATTGATCTCAAATACGGTAAAAACAAGTGCTCAGTTGCTGGCTGCCCGAGAGTGAGGCACAGTGAAGACCTTGGAGTAAGATCAAAGTGAGCAAGTTAAATGAGTAGAAAACACTTCTGGTGCTAGTTCTAAGTGCTAAGCGTTTGAACTTGCAACAAGACAGAAGAGCAGAATACTTTGATAACCTGAAAAGCCACGAAAAGAACTACAGCACAACTTCTATTAAGGTGTTTTAAAACCAAACTTGAAGTTTCTTTCTGGACTCGCTTTCTTGCAATGTGCGACAAGAATAATTTAAAAGCCTGCAGCAATGTCAAACAAACGATTGACTCTAGAGTTACACGAGGTCAGACCAGTGAACTAAAAGCCGTAGAAATGAAAAACTGTGTTAATTTTGGCCGGGCGCTGGCAGCTCTAGGAGATGAGCTTAGCTTGCGTTACCGCGAAAGCCATGACCTTGTTCATGTTGTGGTTCAGCAGAGCAGAAGTAGAAACAATATGGAGCATAACAAACTTTAATATGTCATTAGATCAACAGTGATTCATACATTGCTAGAGTTTCTGTAGCCTTTTAAAGCGGCTCGTGACAAAGTAAGCAGTGGAAGATACAACCAAACGCTTTAGGGTCAAAAACTAAATTTCGTTATGAGAAAATAACTGTGTGAATAGCAGATACTCTCTTGGCTTTCAACTGCGTTAATTGTGTGTGTTTTAACTATACATATGTTGTGCTTGAACGTTGTGCAAATCACAAAAGGATTCCATCAAAGATAAAGAACGTGGAAAGTATATGCTCCGTGCGGTAAAAAATATAATCAAAAATATATAAAAAAATATAATCTAGTTGATCAAATTTAAGTTCTGTTTAGGATAAAAATTATCTTTGAACTAACGGATCGCAAGACAAGAAAAACTGGTTTGTATTATTGTTACTTTTTCTCAGTGTGTTTGTGTTCTATTAATGTCGGCCTAATAACATTGTATGGAAAATAATAGAATGATTATGTAAATGAACTGATTATTGGCTACACTGACAATTCATATTAAATCACGCATGGTACAAAAGCTCGGTGAACAATATTGATATATTAACTGGAGTAGCATTAGTTAACACTTGCCATTACTATCTGTCCAGTAAAACTGATAAGGAAGCAGATGAAAATCACAAAAAAGTCTGTTTGCAAAAAAACAAAAAAAAAACACCCACATGTTTTCTCTGATATCGTTTTGCCAAAATTGAAGCGGTAAATTTTTTCCATCTCCAAGAATGTTGGCTACATAGTCATAGTTGTTAATCACGATTTCCCTAATACTGAAATGCTGTGCTCGCAAAGATTGCAGAGCAATTCAAATCAAAAATATAATTTTGTGTTTTTAAAAATTAACAATACCCTACCGGATTTACTTATTCATACGAAAAATCTGCATTCATTATTATTTCCGTACGGCTAGCATTCTTTCTATAATAACCTTTTTTTATTGGAAGTGACGCTGAAAAAATGTCCACATAGCGGGAACTTTGTGTGAAGCCGTTTAGGCAATGTGCTGGTTGGTGGTTACCGCTGGTTACAATGCTAATTCTTAAGTGAGCCTAGTGCTGATTCATGGGCCTGGGGCTTTTCCCCGGTTTCTGCAGTGTTAAGAATCACATCGCATCATCATAAAAAAGGAAAGCTGAGTCAGCTATGGCAGAAAAAGATAGCCAACTATATTAAAGTTCCAATCTCTGCAGTGCGGGGAGTTAAACCCAGTATCTCATGGTTGAAAGGCAGATATTTTACCTGCGGCGCCAACCACGCCACCTTACAAAAACGTACATGTGCTCCATCAAAAGCACTCACACTGGAAAGAAAGATATTGTTGACCGGATCCCTAACTTATATTCTGTGGGATGTTACAATCCTAACCTTAGCTCTTAAAAGCATCATCGATACAACCGCCTAGTAGAAACAACTCACACTGCGTTCGAACTGAATAGGCTACAAACTATTTACTGTAAGGGGTAGTGTGGAATTTATGCCAATCGAATTCTGATCTTCTGAAAAAGTCGAAGCTTCAGAGAAGTTTACCCTACCACTTTAGATTTTTGTTACTGTTTGATGACTAAAATTACACTGATTCGCCTTGACAGAGTATTCTAACGTAACACGCGCATTGCATTAGCAGCCGGATTATTTTATTAGTTTATACGAAATATTTTAAAGAAAAAAAGTATGGATGTCTTTCTCCAACTTTAGTCAACATAGAACAACTACTTTTTGAATTTTTAACAGAGAGATCTTGTATTCTTAACCCTGAATAACGATCAAAAAGTTCCAGCGAATTGTGTTAACACTCTTTGCCTTGTTACCATGCAGTTTCTAGTAGGATTATAATAAAAATTCTCAATTCGTAATGCTCAAAATACAAGAAATCATGGAACCATTTTCCTATCATTTTGACCTGTATTTAACTGCGCTGTTTTTCTGTGCTGCAGTTCGTTTGCAGTGCAGTGCTTCCATTTTTAAGGAGTTTTTACGAATTTTGAACATTGAGTGTCTCCGAACCGCGCAAATTTTTATTAAGTTTTTTTATCATGTCGACTGAGTGATTGATATTGAATGATAAATAAAGAATTGACTGTTTGGAATGATATTTACAGTTGCTTTTGAACAAATTGTTTAAGATTTAAGACTATTTTGGTTTTAAACACGAGATATTTTTGGAATAAAATTCTGATGCGTGCCTTCCGCCTAATCTGTGATTATATGGCTTTGCCGAGATTAAAAATTATCTGTGTATTGTTTTCGATACCAACAATGAAAGTCAATTATTGTTATATAAACTAAAACAACTTTTTCAGCTTTCCGCTAAAAAAATACTAATTGGCATGCATGCCTTATTTTCGTTTTGTACAAAGAATTCTTACTCAAATGCACCGGCTATAACATAGTAAGAGTTTGATTTTATTTTTGTACCAAAATACTTGAAGTTCACAATTGAATGTTAAAAACTTTGCTGTATTTGTGGAGGGAATTAGAGGGCGCGATCTTGAAGGTACTTTTTCAATCATTCGGTTTTTTATGTCTTGCCTTATTAAAACTAAAACATTTTCGCTCAACGTGTTCTTATTTTTCGCCATTTTCAACCAAAAATATACCCATTTTGTTCCTTTGGGTCAGATTTCTCCACTATAAACCTTCCTTTAGGGAATTTAACCGTATTTATCTGATATTAATGATATGCAACCACTGTGATTTTCTTTCATGCATATATATGAGAACAAAAATTTATACGGAAAAATAATTTCTTCATACATTTTAAATGAGATTTATTTTCAGCTCTAACTTTGTCCTTATTTTGTTTTTGTTTTTCAGAGGACTTTGGCTTCAAAGTTCGCATAAAAAAGTGTTAAAACTTTAGGTGCTATTGTAAAAGCGTTTGACATTTTGAAGAGGTATTGCTAGACTTTACACCTGTTGCATATTATGCTTATTGTAAATTCAAAGTACTCTTTTCTTCTGCGCTGTGTGATATGACCTTTGTACTGAAGATGATTAGCGACCTTTATACAATAACTCTTAGGGGATTTCAGTTTGATGATACTGGAATGCGATTTATTCCTGGACAAGTTCCGAATCCATACCCAGGTAAAACTTTATTCGATGCGAAAGAAAATCTCGATCCGGCATGAAATGTCATTCTCGTAAGTTTAAACAGAATTTAAAGAATCCTGATCCTGTATGAAAACGGCGTCAGAGCCAGTAGTTTGGGGAAAGAGACATACACAGTAATTCCAATAAACTTGTCGTGAAAATTTCCAAATAATTATTAAGTCGTTTCTGTCTTCACACAGAACTTAAAATTGAAAAGAAACTTATTCGGGAATGAACCTCTTTTGGATATCATGAACACAGCCCCTTATCACTCTACTTATCTATTTGGATACGTCTCTCCCGCCACAGAACCCTTTTTAGTTTGTTTTTACAACCTGTACAAATAGTATTGAATAATATTCGCTATGGATAGTAGTTGTAACAATAGTAAACTGGTATTCTGTCAGCCTGTTTGTAAGTGAACGTGTTGTAAGTTCATTATAGATCAAAACAAATTGAGAAATTTATTATTTTCTTTAACTTCCTCGCTTTTTCCCTCTGAACTCCCTGAGCCCTCAGGGTCATTATATATAACTATAATGCTTTTCCAAAGAGTTTGCGAGGTCGAGTTTTTGGACGGGATTGCGTGATGTAGTGATTTGGATGTACAAATCATTGTTTTAACTATCAATCCTTCATTTTGGTATTGACAAATATTGCAAACTGAGTAGAAGACGAAAGTTATAAAATGAAGGAAGTCGGGAGAAAATTGTTTTGGCTTATTTAGGCACCTAAAAGCTAAAAACGTTTAAAACGCAAAACAAGCTAGCAATTAAGTACATCAACTTTGAAGTCAATTAGAACTAGTAACTACTAAATTAAGCATAAACGAAGTACTTAGTGAAATATAAATTACTCTGGGACAGTTCCTTTGTATCACTACTTTAGCTAAAATCAAAGCAGTTAAAGAGAAGTGCTATCGAAAATTTTCAAAAACGTTAACGTTTTTTTTTCATGTTTCCTTTTTTACACAAAAATCTTTTCAAGATTTTTTGAGTCAGACATGTCTTTCATTCGAAATAAAAATCGCTATGACCTGGGAAAAATCAGTTAGTGCGGTGATAACAAAGCAGGGGGGTCCTTAGGTGCCATTGTTAATCGAAACTTTTTTTCAGATTTTTGAGTCAGGGGTCTAAAAACTGGCCTTCTGCAAGAGCTTCTTATTTTTAACAGACGGTGCTGAAAAAAAGAACGAAAGTTGATTCGGTTTTGAGCCCGCGTGTGTGTCATATTGTACGCTCGTGATCCGAGGATCAGTGAAGGTCGTGTTTGAATAGGTGGCTAATTGACAGATGAAATCATTTTATTGTCTATCGCGCGAACATATTGAAAATGTCATTCATTAAAATTGTATAATATAAAACATGTCCAATTTCATTGACTGGATTCCAATTTTGTAAATAATGATTCTAAAGTTTCATCTCTTGCACATAAATAGTGCATGATGATCACAAAGCAATCAAAATAGTGTAACGTCGACGTTGACTACATACTCGAGGTACCCATCTTGCATCCTAAGAAATTTAGTTTAAAGTTGCAAAGATCAAGTCATTACGCAGTTATTGCCTGCACGGAGGTAAGGCTTCTTTATCACTTGTATACTTTGATCAAAGTGTATTTTTATAAAAGTAACAAACTATAAATTTTTGCGTAAACCCAAAAATTTTTTTAGTGAGTTGATTAGGTATGCAGGGCGCACCAGGAGATATTGGAATTTACTTCAAACTCAGTACTCGAATTAACTGGCGAATTTTGAAAAAGAAACAAACGTTTTTCACTTGAATTTTAAAATAAGTAAAATTGTGGAAAATAGTAAATTAATTTTTCATCTCATTTTTAATGTTAATTGAATTATAGTATTTTCCCCTTAAGTACAATTCTTGGTTGATGATAGTTCTCCTAACTTTCCTGGAAAGAATATGGGGGAAAACAAGAGGTTATTATTGAAAGGAAAGAGAAGGGGGTGGGGGTGCAAAAAATACTTCTTAGACGGAAAAACGGAAAACCGAAATTTCCATAGCGGGAGACAATTGAATGACGCCATCGGACTTAATTTCTTCTACGTTTTAGGAACTTTTGAAAGTTCCGAGTTACTGTGAACACATTAAGGTTTAGTAAATGTTGAGTTTATACTCAAGATTTTTGAAAATTATTTTTAGCTAGTCGTAAGCGGAACAAAGTCCAAGGATTTTTTTTTGTTAAATTTTCTCTATGACGTAATGGCAAGCGTAGCTATACCTTGAGCCCGCAATCAGAACGCTCAACTGAGTTTATATCCCTGGTAGATTAACAGTTTAAAAGTCGACGTTGCAATTCTAAAACTCACTTTTAAAATCCTGAGAATGTCCTGGCTTCAACGCAAACAAACCAAGATGAACTATGACGTTTTGCGTTTCTTTGACTGACTGAAACTTAGAATTAGCAACACCGATTATTTCCACTTTCAAGACAACCGAAAATAGTCACTTCATAAGGCTTCATCAACATTGATTCCCTCAAAAGTTAAAAATGGTAACCAGTCATTGCTGCTCTTCAAGGCGAACAAAGTGAATGTTCATTTGATAGGATTTCAAATTTTCAAACTTTTGAATGAGTAACACCAAACATTTTCTTAAAAAGGCAATGAAAATTAATGTTCATTTCATAAGTTTTCACCAATTGCTTCAAAAGTATAAAGAAATAACAGAAGAACAAAACCAATCGCTTCTACTTTTTTCAGTTTCAAACCTTATAAATGGTTTCGTTAACAAGCAATATTAGAAAACAGCGCGAAAAATTAAAAAGCAATAATAGCTTGAGTGACATATTGAGAAAATTGAAATGGCTTCTATAAACATGCCTGACATTATTACTTCCAAAGATGGTTTAAGAAAGTCAGTATTATTACCGTTTCTTTAAACTTAACGACTTTAATGTTGAGCAACCACGTGGTGCTATATTGCTGAGATTTCTTGGAAATCAATCTTCGCGTAAACTTCTTATGTTCCGCTTTTTGTCCAAACTGCGTTCCTTTTTTGATAAATCCGCTTGGTGTTATTAAACCAAGATCAGGCGTGGATATGGCTACTTGCCAGGATTAAAAGGAACCCTGTACACTGATAACTGAAATAGAAAAAAGTGCACAGTTAAGCATTTTAATCATGTACAGTCAGTTTCAGCTTTTAGACCATTTTCTGGTTCGGGATTAGCTTCTGCACTTTTTTTTTCAACAAAAAATGCCAAGACAAAAGATTTATCTTTGAAAAAAATAGAAACTCGTCAAACTTGACTTCTCTAATTACTAACTGTACTCTCAAAATGAGATTTTCACGAGATCTTTAGTTTAAAAAAAAAACATTTTCACGTGACGTGCTTGTGAAGGCAAGCAATGAACGGCCAGTTTTAGGAATGCTCACGCGCGACCCTTGTTATTAATAAATGTTATTGTTCTATGTTGTTTCTATTAATGGTCTGTTTTTGTTGAGAGAATTTACAAGCAGGGGGCCTTTGATATGTTTGTTCATCTGCAAGGGGGAGACCTCATGATGCTAAGATATTAGATGTAGCGCCGATTGCCTTCACCCTCAATCTTTACGAAAAAAGGGCTGCAGAAAAGAGTTAATTGTTTGCGCTTTTGTTGCAGCAGCTCTTTTAGTGCAAGATTTGCATCGTGTTTTATTTATGTAGATATGTTTTTTGTCATTATAATTACTAATGCTAGTAGTATTGTTAATGTTTTTGTTGTTGCTGTTATCTAAAACCAGCTATGCCTAAACTAACTGTTTTACCATGGCATCTGTTATATTCGACCCCCTTTTTTCCAGAACTCGCAGGATAGATACTTACGGCAAAACAAGGAAATAAGGAAAAAAGAACTAAAATAAAATGATTGGGGACGGCTGGACAAACAATATATATCAAATATCAGTGATAGATGTTTTTAAAATCTGGTTGACTACTTTTTCACTAGGTATCACTGTGTTACGCAAGTGAGATATATAGCAAAAGTGGGCTAAAACTATCCCTATATCTAAGTTTATTACTTGTGATAGTCAAGCACTGTTGGTAACGTTGTAAAATTTCACTTTGCCAAGTTGAGTTGGATCATTTCTAGAGCGTAAATGAGAAAACACATGTAGACCTGTAGAACCTCTAAATTGAGTTGATGATTTTCTCACCCTATACCGAACAAGCAACCTGCTGCGAATGAGTCCCCCCTGTCGGTAAACATGATCAAGAGGAAAGTGTAAGTGGCCTATAAATAGAAGGCATTTCTCATCTTTCTGTATATTTACCTCAACAAGAACAGTTCATTTGCATTTGTGTAAACAGGCCCAAAATCATTCGGAAAGCAAAACTCAGATGAAAATTTAGCTGCTGTTTATTGCAACCTGCCAAGCATAAAAAAAAAGAACATGAAAAGGTTAGTCATAATTTAAGTATCTGAGATAGTAAGGATCAGTGAAAGATTGTACGGGTCCGCAATGAATGCAATAAAAAGCAACAAAATCAATAACAAAGAACAAAACCTCTCTTCTGTCTAAACTGGATCTTTTGTCATAACCTAGTGCTTAAAGTTAAGTATCGGCGCGGCCTAAAGACCTAAGGCTGAGAATAGCGAGATAAAAAATCTTGCATATTTGTCTGAAGAGGCGATATATACATCAAGAATTTGGTAATCGATTAGCAAATGTAGTCAGTGTGCATGTCATTATGTCATCATATTCACCATAGAGTGAACGTTAACATTAAAAGTGTATTTCTTTTGGGATGTAGCCGAGAATATAACGATAATCACAAGGGCGTTGGTAACGGGCATTGAGCCTTTTAAAAAATAGAGGTTAGATGTTTGCAGCTGTGGACAGATCTTTTAGTGATATTAGACCTCGTCAGCTTGGCAAAGACCATCAGTGAGCGGTAGGAAAGTGTTTTTTTTAACTATAAAACTATTTTGTAAGGGTTATAATATAGAAAAACTGTTTTTTTTTGGGACTCAAACGAAAAAAAATGTATCACAATATTTAAAAACTTGAGTAATGCCACATATCATTCAGATTCAAAATAAGTTAAATTTTTCTTCTCATAAAAACGTTTCTTGTGTTTGTTTTCTATTGCTTTTAAAATAGACCAACACTCGCTAATATCAACTGATAATAGAGTGTATGTGACTGTTTGATGATCAATGAGGTCTTACTCGAATCACGTGTACTGTTAATATGTCGTTCCTGCGGAAACCATTTAGTCCAGGAAAGCCATAACAATATTGCTGTCAAATTACATCAACATAAAACGGAGGAATTTTGTATCGGTTTTAGTAGTAAAATTGCACGTATTCGTAACGCAAAGTAAAATGAAATTAACTGCAAAAAAAAAAAAAAACTCTGACCTACGCTGTTTAAAAATTAAGATAGTTGATTATACTATTAAGTCCATGTTTTGGCCAGCATCAAAAGTTGACAAAACCATGTTTTTCATCTGATTCAGTTAATCAACTCTTTATGTTGAATATTTTAATTTATGCCGTTAAAATGCTCAAAAGAATGTTTGCCATGTTTGAGGTATTATTATTAATACAAAAAAAGAAAAATCAGCTGATGGGCATGCAGTGGGATCCCACGAGAGATCAAGTTAATGTAACCACAACACGATCGGCTGGGTTGTTTGTCTTTTAAAAAACCTGTGAGTGATTTCTCCGTCCTCGTGATTAAGCCACGATATTTTAGAATGTTCTTTAATTAATGCCAATCTCATCGCTGTTTTTCAGAGTGCCCGCGCAAATGTAAACTGATAAAGTTTGTTTACAGTTTCAAGCAAAATACATTTTTGACCTAAAATACTCTTTTCTATACGAATATCATATTTTTTGATGAATCTGAATGTTTTTATATATTTTGAGGGTTCAACTTTGTTCTAAAAAATGTTCTTTAGCATTAAAATTGCGAGTGTTCGTACGCACACTTTTTTAAATTTTCAACGCTCATAAACAACCAGAAGCATAAATGCGATTTAGAGTATTTGGTTTCAGGAATTATAGAAAAAATAAGATAGTACGTTTAATATTGATAAACTTTTACTGAATAAGAAGTGACTGATTTGAGTAGTAGCACCATACGTGCTATAACTGCACGTATTATTAAGTGATAAATTAGATTAATGTTCTTGTAAAATCATGCATCCTACACACGTCACTCCCTCCGCTCTAACAAACATTTTCACTAAAGGCAACGTGACTTACTCCTGATGTAGTATTACTGACTTGTATATCAGTTCTATCAACTGACTGAACACACGTTCACATATCAACTGATTAGTTTTGGTTTGACGTCTGTAAAAACAACAGTTCAATATTTTCACAAGGAGATAAACGAAGAAGCCGTGAGTGAAAGACTAAAGAGAAGATTTAGTTTAATCTAATTCACTGAGAATCTTCAAATTTTCACATCTGCTCGAGGTTTGTTACTGTTTACATTTATACACATCACTTTATTGATTTTAGTTTTAACTAACTGCGTAATCACAAACGCTTGATGAGAATTTATATATATATATATATAAATATAAAATATATATCATATATATATATATCACCATATCATTGTTTTTTTTTTTGTAATTGTTCCTTTGGCAAAGGAACGTACAATTTGTGTTTCAGTGCCAGTTTATCATTTTATTTTATATATATATATATATATATATATATATATATACTGGGAACTTGACCACAAATATTCATAAAAAAAGCTTTTTTTGAGAAAAAAGAAAAAAAGCTCAATATTTAAGAATAGGCTAAAAAAAATAATCGAGGACAAGTAGGGGCGAAGAACTTTTGTTTCGTAATGTTTCTCTGCAAATTTTCGTCATTGCATCATATTATTTTGTGATGATCACTAAAATATGAATTTTACTATGAATCTATAAATTTGAACTTACGTCATATTCTTAAATGGCAAACGTTATTTCTTTAGAAAAATCGTTTTACTTAATTATGGCATTATTGCATTTCTTTTTTACCGGCGGCTAAATTATCTTAAAAGTTAATTAAGCGCAGATTTATTTTGTTTCTGCTAATGGAAAATATAATAAACGAACAGCTTATATACTTGCAGGTATATGTAAGAACATTGTAAAACATTTGAGGCTGAAATTATTCAACTTTGTCCCAATATTTAAAAGCATTTATAAGGAAAGAGTGTATTTTTTTACTTTTTTCTTGATGTTTAGTGCTGCGTCGAGATGTTCTTAATTTATTTTTTTTTACAATCAGATTATATTCCCAGCACCTGATTTGCTTTGGACAGTATGACTGTCAACTGTCTGCTATTGCTATCAAAATTTTTTTGTTTTTGTTTTTTTGTTTCATGTCTGCTGAAGCTCTAAAAGTTGTACCTATTCAGTATTCGTATCATACAATGTAACATTCCGGTTTTTTAATCGGTCAATTTTTACCCGGCTGATCTGTCAGGTTTACGGTGAACTAATTTTTTATGTTTTTTTTAAAATTTCATATGGACGCAAAATTGAATGTACTTTTTCAGGTCATACTCGGCTGACTAGCTCACAAATGGCCTTGCACAGAAATAAACCTTTGTATTGTTGTTTTGACGATGGGCTAACACTTAAAAGGCCAACTTCTTTCACTAATAACGCCCATGATGAAAATATTTTAATACAGTAGAGTTCATAAAATCATGCACTACCTCCCCCGACGATATTTAGTAGTTTCGTTTTCATATTGTCGAAAAAAACCGGCTATACAATAAGTATACTTATAGGAGAAACTGGACAAAAAGTACGCCACCTTTTTTACGTTTGTTGAGCGCTAGAGTTTTAAGATAAAATCTGATTCTCGAGAGGCCGAAGAATGGCTAAAATTTAAGAAATTGATGTGAACATACAATTAATTTTCGGCATACTTTTTGAAAATCATGAAAATGATTGATTTTCTTGATCAGTTTTTCATTTCTCCGTGTACCTAGTGCTGGAAACTAAAACGAAAGCTTTTCAAGTAAAATTTTCAGTAACTTTACTTGCATATCAAACGGCAGACCTCGTGTATCACTTTAAACACGCCATTGTCTGTATGCCCGGGGGGGGGGTACTCCCATATATTGACTATACGGGTATGTGCCGCTGTTCAGGGTATGGTTTTCAGGCAGTCCACTCTAGAACAGGGTGTATAAATCACGGAAATTTTTGTTTAGAACAGGGTTAAAATTTTGCAATATTTACAAACTTTTTAGTACAGGATGCAACAATTCTTCCTGGTGTGAGATTGGTTTGACTGGATTTTGATCATACATGAATTTTTTCATGATTCACAGGCCTGAGTTCTGTTTAATATTATTTTGCACTATAATCTAATATGGCATTGATTGGCTTTCTACAGTTAGTTCAGGACAGGGAAGGGGATCGGGGTTGCTAGTTTAGAACAGGGTATTAAAATCAAGCCATTTCAAGGTACATCATATACAAGCTGTTAAGCAACAACATTTTAAGAATTTTTTAAACTGAACACTATAAAGGGCTAAATCCTCAAAAGATTTTTAAACAAGGTCAGACTTTTTTAAGTAAGATCGTTAGACTTTTTTTTATTAAAAGATACCTTCCAAATAAATGAGACTTTTTCTTTTCTTTCCATTGTCGTTTTTGAGTTACGTAATTAATACACTATACCCAGAGGTCAATATTGTTCTTATCACAAGATATGTGGGCGGATTTTCCCTAAATATTTTAAAGTGTAATTGCTATTAATACTTCTTTTGTTTTTCTTTTGTTTAAAAAGACTGTTTCATAGAAAAACACAATTATTCAAAAATTCGTTTAAACCAATGAAGCGATCACTCATTTTCGGTTGATCTCGACTGAAGAATATACCGTGATTAGTTTGTTTTGCTGCTTGTTGATATACTCTCAACCAGTCTGAATGAACCTCTCTATAAAAGGATCATTATTTTGATTGTCTCGAAGAGTAAAAATGGTTAGAGTTATTCATTCTAACTTTTAAAGTGGTTGATCAAAAGTTATATAATGACTGCTCATCTTATTGGTTTTAGAGTAAGAATGCTTTGGGACAGCCTAACTTTTGAGTCAGTTTCTTAACAGTCAGTTGCCAAAAAGTTACCTTATACTTTTTGTTTAAATTCACGGTCTTACAGCGTAGAAATTATCTACGTTGCTGAGATCATTCGTCTTTTTTTAACTAGATGATAAAGCAATCTAAAGTAAAGCGGGGATTTATTTTGCTCATCTTGGAGAGTTATCCAATGAATGTCCCGCGTAACATTCCATCTTTCTGTGAATTAACTGAGAACCTGAAGCACATTGATATACCATTATCGATGCGGCAATGTTTTAACAGCTTTAGATAATTCTAAAACTCAATTTTGTTCGAGACCTTTAAAACCCTACTGACAACTTTTTAGAAATATACTGATTTTTGCTGCATGCCTTGGACAATAGAATGATTTAAATAACATGCACATATATAACGAAATCTTGCATGTTGGGCACAAGAAGTGATTCGAAAGATCGTTCTAGAAAAAGAAAGACGCTAAGCAGAATGTGATGCTACTCGCTGACTAGACAAAACTAGTTTTACGTTGCCGTATATAGCCTTCAGCATTACTCAGCAGTCTTAATGAAACTATGCGAATATCAATTTACACACTACGGAAAGGGACCTTAATGTTCTACGGCATTTCTCAAGTTTCGGGAGTTTCAAAATTTACGTATTTGAGAAAAGAAATGCTGAGCAAATATACATTCACCCAATACTTGAATTTATAAATAAAGAATGTTTTAAAACATTTGAGGCATAGTTCCATATATCTTCAAAATGTTGAAGAACATTAAGTTTCGTCCCTGAAAGAGATAGAGTTTCGCCAATGCTTACTTATTACAGTTTGAAAACCAACTGATATGTTTCCAGGAGGCTCAAGATAATATTTAGTCATGTTTACTTTAATAAACCTCTTATTTTGTATTTGCAATTTGAATTTTTCCTAAAACTTTTACAACTTTTGTTTTCGAATACAACTTCTGGTAATTCTTGATACTTTCCTAAGAGCTACCACTTTACGCGATGATATCCTAGCGTTAATTTTGTTTTTAAAGTTTACAAAAAGACTAAAATCAAAACACTAAAAAAAGCGGCTAGCTGAACTGCTGAAATATGCTCTGTCTTTGCTTAAACGTTCAAACATTTGTCATATTTGGAATTGCAAAACCGAGGCTTCCACAATGCTCTTTGCAATCAAAATACCCTGCGAGCAGAGATCTCTTAGGGTACAATCAAAAACGCATTCTAATAAATATAAAATTTTCCTCGTGAATTTTCAAAGTTAGAGTTTTGAGCAGTAACTAATAAAAGATGCAAGCAGTATAATTAATTCGTTCTTTTAATTTCGATCTGGCACCAAACCCTGCTGCGGACCAATCAAGATGCTTGCATTCAGATTTAAAGATTATCCATTTAGCTTTTGAAACCCAAATAACTTTTGAAAATGAAAAAAATTTATTGCGAGTGTCCATGCATTTTTTAAGATGTTGACATATGTTGTCGTCTTCAGCGCTGTTGCTTCTATATATAAGAATTGGAAAGTGAAATTAAAATGGTCTTGAACAAAAATACATATAAGCAAGTTTACGCTGAGATAGCAGTTATAACAATTGTTTGAGCCAGCTGTCATTGTTGATCACAATCACTTTTATGTTTTTTGGAAAACAATTTGAATTTAACAATAACTAGCTTTCTTGAGTTCATGTAATTAACATAAGGATGCAAAAATTATGAAGCCAATGTTTTCTTTACGTTTTCCAACTCAAAAGTGTTGGATCAAAAGTATTTAAGCACAGTTTTTTGCTGTTTTTAGAATACATGACAAAAGCGAACAAGCAAAAGTAACATTAAAAGTCGTTGAAACTTGGAATATAGTCATTTTAAGTAAAGTTTTTTCACAATATGAGTCTGAACTTTATGAAATATTTAAAGTTGCACTTTGTTGGGATCTTTGGGCTAATCAGAGAGATTTATCACATAAAACACCTTTTTGTCTTATTGGGCCGCTATGCAATATCTGAAACTAATTTAACTCCATGTATATTGTTTTGAATTCAGTGATGCAATGTAAAATCGTCCCCTTAACTTGACCAGAAGTAAAATGTCTTAAGAGAAATAACACTTTTATTAAGAAGTTATACAACATTTGATTTCAATACTAGACAATAGAAATTGCTTATACTACGAAGTTTATTTGAATGATTTTTGTGATGGTGTACAAATTTTTATTCAAATGGCTTATCCAGCAACCAATACACTTTTTGCACAAATTAGAATCTTGAGTTTTGCTTCGAGCCTTTTTTTTTTGCTAATTAAGCACTTGCTTTATTTCTGGTCATTAAGAAAGGTATTACGTAATCTTCAATGACTACATACTATCAGCTGTTACTCATTTATTGTGTTCTTGTAAATTACTTCATAAGTCATTGCTCGAATGTTGCTTTAGTTCGACCAGTGATTTTCGATTGCTTTGTGTGGGTTGAAAGACACGCCAGAGCGCATTCTAACACAAAAACATGCATTATTTTGCATGCTGGCATAATTTCAAGAAACATGGTTCCATCAAGGCTCAATATTTTGAAGACAATTTGCGTTTTCTGCTAACAATAAGCTGTTGTTCAAACATTTTTTTGTAAAATGACTCCGTTCACAATATCAAAACAGACCTTTGAAGAACATTGCTTCATTGTTGTCACTGCGAGTGTTAAAGCTAAAAAGGTTAAACAATTTTTTGAGGTTTTAAAACATTGTAACTCGCTTCTGTCAGTTAAATTCCTTACTTAAACTACTTTAAATTATATTATACAGCTAAGGTAATGACAAATGCGCTTTCCTTAACGAAAAAGAAATGAATTTTTTTTTCCCCTACTGTGAAAACAAAAGCCCTTTTACTAAAAACGACACACAAAGCACCATTGTTTGCAAAGGCCAAGCGTTAAAACTTCCGATCGCATTAAAGTCGATTGGTGGTCGTTCCACAAGATAACAATGGAACTCTATGGCAACCAAATGACCATAACAATCCGTCAAAAATCAGCTGTTTTAATTCATGTTTTCATTTTCCATCATATTTACATGTGATGTAAATCATCATAACTACTTTTCCATAAATATCCGAGATCGGCATACCTTTGCACACAAACCTTTTCATTTGTGAGGCAAAGTATGTTAACATCATATAAACCGTCAGTTATACTTATAATAAAATCTTTCCAAAACCTATCTTTGAAGGCAGCATCGTTTTCATAGAAAATAAAAGTTCATGTATGTACACTTTTTACAACATTTCATTATATCTCAAAATCTGTAGCAGCGTCCGCAAGATAGTTACTTTGCGGCTTTAAACTTCGAATTTGCTTCAACTGCTTTCCTTGTAGCCACGAAGTATACTTCGTCTGTACTCTGTTTCGGTAGTTCATTTAGATCATCGCCAATAGCCGCCAAAATTCTACCAACTTCAACACAAACTTCTCTTTGTTCGGGGGCTAGTTGTGAACTGTAAGTATCAGGCCGGCATGAAGGCACAAAAGCGGCCGTTTTTGCTCCATAATTCTGATAAAACTTGACCATATTGGAACTGTTAATGTTTAACTTTCAGCAATATTAAATTTGGGATGGTTGCGAATGCGATATTTTCGCGTCTTCTTTCTTCCGAATCTCAAAAGCGATTCGTGAACTCAAATTGAACTCCTGCAGCAAAATAAGAAACGTGTTGATTTAGATTCTTCCTAAAATCCTCTCCCTTAGAACTTAGAACTTCAACATGGACCGTGATGCTAAAACCTTGTTTTAATTTTAAATGTTCACCCTAACAGTTTGGGATAGTTTTTTTTAAAGGCACTCGAATCTTGACTTATGGAGACCGTATTCCTACGAAATGGAGTAAACAACTACAAAGTTAGGCTGCTTACCGAGTTAAAACCAAAGATTTGTGTATATTGAGGGCAGTTTCGATGGCATATGACTATTTATTATGAGAACTGGGTTTAAAACAATTAAGATCACCAACAACAACTTGTTGCGCCATTTTTTACCGAGGACATGACTACAGCTATGCGATTCTCGACACGCACTTCATATTCTTTCTTGCGATATTTTAAAAAACGCTATAACAAAACTCACCAGCTTTTAAGAGGAAAATTCCTTTTACCGGTTAGAGGAGCTCATAGCCTGTGAGCGACCTTTGAGGAAATCACGTCTCACAAACTCCTCTCGTCGCCAAACAAAAATATATAAGCAAGTTCCCGCGAAAATCACTGCGTATTATATCTTTAATATTTTTGATGTAATGCCAAGGCCATATGTCCAAGCACTGCCATCGGAGTTTTTCTCGTTCACTGATTGGCGAAAATTAGAAGCCTTTGTTTGCTGGATTAATAATCTTTTGTTTTGGGAACAATTGGTCGTGTGTCAAACCAATCACAAGTAGCACAAATCCTGCTATATTAAGAACCAATCCACGTGTACAAGGAGAGGTGAACGATAAAGTTTCAAAACAAACACGCCGGAACCACGTTGGGGCTTCACCTTTCACTTTGTAAATATCGTTGATTAAAAATTCATAGAAAGTGGTTTTTTTTTTCGTTTCAAACATTTTCCGAAACTGCATTTCACTACAAATCACAAAAAAGTAAATTTTGACTCCGAAATTCCGCAAAAAAATTTTTAAAAAAATGATTAAAGAAAAGGCCAACGAAAAAGCCGTTAAAGATTTCTTAGAAAGGTAAAGTTTCGGCTTTGAAATGTCATAAAAGAACTTATTTTGACCAACGGTAAGCAGCGATATATAATAACCACTTTTTTAAAATTAACGGTCACTTTTGAAAATGTTTGTAGAGTTGAAAACGAAACGTCAAGTTATAAAAAAAAAATGCATACCAAAATGTTTATATCCGCTATCTGTGTTTTGTTTTTGATAAAACTTCGATGGCCGAAGAAAAAGAGTTCATGTATTAAAGCATATGGAAATTTTTATTAGCCATTTTAAGTTTTAATCACGGAACAGCAAACGATAGATTCGCGTCGCGGCTAGCTCTCAGACAGAACGGAGCTGCCAATCTAAATTCTGATATGATGTAATCGAGGCTCGAAAGCGTAGCTTGACGACATGTGAAATGACAATTTATTCACCTGTCAAGGCACCTTTGTTTGACAACTATTGTTTTTCTCGACCAATCAGAAGCGTAGGTGTAAAACATTTCAAAGGTTTCTTTGCTAGTTGCCTTTGCGTCTTTCTTCTTCGCCATTAGCAAAGCTGCGAATTAGGCTGCTGTTGTGAAAAGTTTGTGTTTCTTCTTTTTGTGTCCGAAACTGCTTGCTTAACTTTCTCCTTTGATAATAACTTTATTGCCACACTTATGTACGTCAACTGAGCGAAACTTAAGTCCATATTTTTCAACGGTAAGATTTTTGGTTGAGCGCGTTTAAGCGCACGTAAGTTTTTCTGTTTACTGAGTGCGTAGGTAGCATGGAGATGGAGTTGTTTTCCGTCATTTTAGTTTAACCTCGCTCTCATTCTACATCTTTCACTTTCAGATTAACACCGTTTTGCTATCTGCTGCTTTAGATGCTAAGCTTTTCTACTACTCTTGAAAGAAAACGACAAGGAAAAACCAAAGAACAAATTAAAAAGTTAACATCGATCTCCTACGGTAAAAAAGCGAATGAAAAGAAATATGGTCGGAGCAACAGCTGCTATACCCTGTGACCGATTGTCGCCAACGTTCGACACTTCTACCTTTTCTGATACCGAAAAAGATATATGCCAAGATGGTTTTGACCTCAGTGTGGACTACATTTCTTACAGATTGAGGAGTAAGTTCGAGCAAAGCAAACTTCAGGGATTGAGCCGTGAATTTCTTATTCCTCCTCATACACCATCAAATAAAGCCGTGAAGTTGCGAAGTCTTGCCACACACATGGAGGCAGAATATCCGGACTTATTTGAAACTGCTTGTACGAAACTTGCTTTTACCCCATCAACTGCACATGTGACATTTAACAGTGTAGCAAAAGAAATATTTCAAGGAGGGAACGTAAACTGGGGTAGGATTGTAGCCCTTTTCACGTTTGGCGGTGTGGTCGCTCATCATTTTGTCGAGACTGGCCAGATTGAAATGGTTCGCCTGGTAGCTGAATGGATTCCGAATTTTATTGCCGATAATCTTCTTTCATGGATCATGGAGAACGGTGGTTGGGTGAGTGTTATTTTCAGTGATTCTGACAACAAACTTACGCTGGTTGTTTTTTTAATAAATATTTTTCCTATTTTTTTTGTAATATTTTTCAAGTTAGCTCTTGTATCACTGGGAGGGTCTTTGAGTTATGTTTACGTAAAAGCCGTTTATATTTATTCTGTCGCGTCTTGTCTAGCAGATATTGAAATTTGTTTCGCTTTTTGACTTGTGAAAATAAAAATTCGAGAACAAATTTAACTGTAAAAATTTTGAAATTAACAGCGAAAATATGTTGAAAAGAAGCATTCGCTTTCCTTTCCACGTAGTAAAATTTTGGGTTGAGGTTAGGTTTTTCGTTTTCACTGGTATTTTTGTCAGTGACAATGAACAGATGTCAGCGGAAAATAAAAGAATTCTATTCGCTGTCGTTAACCGCAATCGTCTAATATTCTGAGTGCAGTTTTCATTCTTCGTTTCATTGAGCAAAACAAAGTATCATGTTTCATTTTGTAGGTTAAAGTTACTTTAGGTAAAAACTTTAGCCTGTGTCTGTGTTTGTAGTTAAAAATTTAAAATATTTGTTCCCATGGGGACCGTTTAGTTAAGCTTCATAACAAATGAGGCCAATTAAATTCGTTTACATAGAGTACTGGTTTTCCAAAATTTCTTTTATTTGAGACATTTTAAATTTATTATTTATTTTGTGTTTGAAGAGAACCGTTTACCACCTAAACTGTATGCAGAAGTTATCAGCCCAATTCATGAAAATCATTTTTTCTATAATGGAACCTCAAAAAAAAAACCAAATTGAACTAGAATATGCCATAAGATACATAAGTTTATGTTATTACATAAAAAATTGCTGTTTTTGACTCAATTACTTTTTCGGTGATATCCTTTTTTAACATAACTGTTTTTCTAGAAATTTTTCAGTCAAGTAATTGAAATAAGTTGTTAAAGGCTTTTCAGGTTGTTAATAATTTTACCTTAAGTTTATTTCTTTGGGACCAGTTATTTAATATCAGATTGTTAAAATAATTTTAACTTTCATTACAGTATATTTTTCTGCTTTGGAAATTTTGAAAAATTGTTGAGTACCATTTTAAGGCATGTATAATGTGCACATTATTTCTGAGATTGACCTTTAAGTTGATACATAATTTGTTCTTGATACATCACAATGTGTTAAGATTTTTTTATCTGAAACTCATATATTTTGTTAACCCCAGTAACACTGTGAATTTATTGATTGAAATTAAATTCTATATAAATGCAAATAAGTGTTTGAAATATTATAAATTCTAGACAAATTGAGATCATTTCAAAATTACTTTTCATAAAATTGTTTATGAAGAGGTGTTAAATACTCTTGGTTCATCTTTTTTTCTTGTAATATGGAAAATAGTATTTAAAAAAATCTATTCAGATTGTGATAAAAAATAAATTATACTTTTATGGTAAAAATATGACAATGATAAACTAGAAAAGGAATGATGAAGCAAGACAATATTTGATTGCTTAAATCACAAAACAAATTAATTAAAATCAACCACTGATTTGTTAACTTTTTCCCTGGCAAAGGGTGAGATTTTAGTTATTATAATTTACATATATGATTATATTATCAGTTGCACTAGCAATAACAAGGAACTAATAAAATTGAAATTTTTGTTTGTTTTCAGGAGGGGTTTTTGAAGTACTTTTCTGAATCTCCTCACTCCTTATGGAAAGGAATCTTTGCAGTGGGAAGCTTTTGTGCTGCTGGATTTACTCTCCTTGCATTATCCAAGTAACCTGCTTGCTGGATCTTTGTAAATAATAAATTACATTTTTGTTTTGCAGGCAAAACAAATTTCTTTCTATTTTTCTTTAGGTTTTCTCTCTCAACAGTCAAATATTTTACGAGTTTTTTTAGCTTAGATCTTAAGGTTAAAAAGTATTTTTCTCAAATGTGAAACTTGATAAAGTAAAGAAACTTTATGTAGTTAAATTTAATATACTGAAGCAAATAGCTCAGTACTGCACTCCAACTTTTGTGAGATGTTTATTAGTTTTGTTCTTTGTTATTTCTTTTAATTTTGCACATGCATTCTTTGTTACATGTTTTTCTAAATCTTCTTTCAGAAAGTTTAATAGTACAGTTATGGTTATATGTTGATTGTTATTTTATTATAATTTTGCTGGTGCTATACAAGTTGTTTTAAATGGGCAGAAAAGAAAGAAGATTCCTTAAATCTGTATTAATGTTCTCATACTAAAGTAAATCCCTGTTTTCTTCAACTTCCTTTAGCAAGCCTATTTTTTCCTTACTTATTCAATATTGCTAGCCATTTATAAGCCTGAGGTCTGCCAAGCAAAAAGTATGGTAGAGTTTAAAGTTATGTGTTGTCTGGCCATTTTTGTTTTTTGTAAGAATCAATAAGAGTTCAAAAGTTTGAAGATTAAGTGAAAGCATTAAATTTATTGAAACTCCTGTGAACTTTCTTACTTCCCCTTTTAGCTATATGTGAAATAAAGATGGCCTGATTTTAGGTTTTTGCTGTACCAGTAGAGGTTTAGTATTAAAGATAATGCTTTACTTTTTGTTTCTCATTTATTCAGTTTCTCGGTATATATTTTTTGTTCAACATTACTTGTGTATCACCAGCATTTTAATTGTTAGATAGTTCATATTAATGTTAATACCTATATGATTCTCTGATTTAGTCATGGTATGATTGCTTTTTGCAACTGTAGACTTTGTAATGGTCTAAGCAAATTCTGAGAACATTGCCAAGTAGCTAGTTTTTGCTATAAGCACTTTTCATGTTGAAAATAGTGTTTGCAATGTATTGCAGTGTGACGTGCAAGAACATTAGCTTGTCCTTGCTAGTTTTAAATACTAATCTTATAATATTTATTTTTAAAGTGATAATTTCGTTAATTAATGTGTTGCAACAAGAAAGGAATCTATGTAGCGATCTTGCAGTTGTTAAGTTTCTATAACTACATTTAATGGCTTGTAAATATTGCATGGGAAATGCTGGTTAATATATTGCATTTAGTAATTAATGTTAAACTCTTTCTCAGGTGTAAAGTTAACAGTATAAAGTTTCTGTTTAGTGGCTGGTATGGTTGTTTATGTTTAGTTGTTTGAACCTGAATTAAGGTTTGTTTTTTCTAAATTCTTACTATAACTAGCACTTGAAATAATTGGCAAAGTTCTTTAAACTTCTTAAATTAGTGTTTTCAGTATTTTGTTTTTGTGAGTTACTGTCTTCAACAAAGTTTTGCCTTGCAATTTTTAAAGAAACGCTTTCTTCATTTGTAAATTTGGACTGATATTTGGATTATAATCAGAGAAAATGTTTGTCAGGCATTTAAGTTCAGTATTTCCAATTGTGCTGTGTTATTACAGGTTGCAGTACTATACCCAGTGTTAGTGTTTGAAGTTATTTCTCACTGTTCTAAAGTATGTTATGATGGTTTAATGCAGTCTATAATAGCTTAACTATGACAATTAGAAAAGAAAGATCAGAGTGAAAAGTAATGAGTCAGGTATCTTTGTGAGATTTAGTTTGTGCTCATGGAAATGATTTGGGATATAGCATTTCTCTTTGTTAACATTAATGTTGCTCCACTCTTTTTGTAGTTTCTAAGCATTATGACAATGGTTTTATTAATTAGCCACAAAGCAAATAAACAATGATATATACTGCAAATGATCTTACTTGTTCAAGATGTAGGATAAAAATTAAACCCCCGTGGCTTAATACTAGCTAGTTAAAGTTTTAAAATAATTATGGCTTAAGTCAGGCAGGCATGTCTAAATGAGGAAAGTGTAGACAGAACCACATCCTACTTTGCCTTTATGCCCTTTGCTGTTAGTTTTTAGCAATATGCTGTCTGTGATCTGCCTTTGTTGTTCGGCACTAAAAACTCTTGTGCCAGGACCTTGACATCATCATTATTCAGACTGTAAACCTGGTTTGAACTTTGGATGTATAGAGAGTGACATGTGGAAAATAAAATTAAGATTGGTTGATTTTGTGTGTCACTGGTATCATCATTTTCTTTTTGTGGGAATGGGCTTTTCTGTTTTAAAGAAGTTATTAAAAAAATCATCAAAAACAAAATATATGAAATTTCAAAGATATGAGTTTCTATGTTTGGTCATCAGGACTAGATTCTTCAATTGTTAGGGCTCTGGGAGGTTCTGAGAGAATTGATTTTAGGGGGTTGTTTCAAAGAAATGTTAGCGCAGTTGGTAAACCTTAAATGCGTCTTAACCTTATTTGGCTTGAGGAAAAAAGTTATACCTGCATTATGGAATGATTCACTTTGAATATCAAAAAATCAAGTTACACAATATTCCACCCATTTAAGTTTTATTTTGAACCAAAAATAACCGTATTTTACAGTTCTGAAAATAAACAAGTTACTCTAGAAAACAAAAAAAAAATCAGTTAATATCTTGGCATTTTTATAGATAAAAGTTTAATGTGGAACGAGCATATGGATTACATTCTAATAAAAATAGGTATATCCGTAGGTCTTATCTTCAAAACTTGGGTTTTTCATCCCAAGGTGAACACTTCGTTTTCACGTTTTGGCGCTAGGATCTGGAACGAGAAACCCAACTCTTTAAGAGAACTACCCAAAAAAGCGTTCAACTTCAAGGCCTGCATGAGACTCTACTCAAACTCTTTCATCAAGAAGATTCCTATCTAAAAGTATAATTTATTTTGACCTCGTTCCCAGGGTCCTCTCCCTTCCTCTCTCGCCTGAGGAAAGGACCCTGGGTACGAGGTTGGTATTCCCCTCTATTTTCTTCTATTCCTTTATTTTTGCAAATAAATATCATGTTATTCAGTACTATTAAAAATTTAAGATTCTCTGCAACTTACGGAATGAAAAAGAAGTGAAAGATTTTATAACAAAAAAACTCGTAAAATAATGTCTTTACAGTATGGTTATTAATAACGAGTGACCTGCCTCGACTAGCAAGACTAATTTCAGATCACTCCCATTTTATAAAACATATTTGTTTAATGAAATAAAATGGAAATGGAAATGATAGTCCGTAAGTCACCCGCAGCAACTGGCGGATCGGTCCCGCATTTGAACATGGGAGGATTCTTTTTTTTTTGCTGTAGAGCACTTTTTGGGAATAACTCTAGATGAAAATCTCAACTGGAAAGAACATGTCATCTCGATTTCTAAAAAAGTAAACAAG
>JAOEHV020166632.1:0-13825 GCA_025447995.2 Isaurus tuberculatus | reverse complement strand
GAGCGGGCAAGATGGCCCTATCTTGCCCGCTCGTGTAACCAATCAGAACACAGAATTTGCTTCATCTTGCCCGCTCAACGAGCCTGCCATATAATAATACATTTTATTATATAGACACTGATAAAATATCAGGATTACTCTAGTGACAAAAATTTGGTATCCAGTGAGGATACCATTTTTATCTTTCACAATGTGAACATATTATGGTTGTCATGACTACTTCAGCTACTACTACTTTTTTCTTATTTTAAATTTATTTTTTACTTTTTATTTTTAATTGTTTTTTTAATGTTGTTCTGATATTTCATCGGTGTCTATATAATAAACAGAAAAGTAAATGTTTTGGACACACATGAAGGATGTATGCTAGATATTAGGCAGAACTGGTGAAGTACAGGACCAACTATTCAAAATAAATTGTTATATTTTCCAACAGTAACATCAGTCTTCAAAAATGTTTGAGAAGTAACATCTCTAAGCTTAAAAATATTTACATATATATTTTACATATGTATATTACAAAGCAAGTATATACTGAAATAGATTACAAACCAAATTATTGTTAAAAGTACAAAAAGGTTACTAATAATAATACTCTGACATTATTAAATTTTCAACCTTGAATATTGCATTTCTAGCATTCTGATTTGTTTACTCAATCTCAGTTATCAGCTCATATACCGAATGACCATACATGGAAAGTGACTGTATAAAGTGTTGCCAAGCTGAAAAATTTATGAATAAAATTTGACAGTCATTTTCAGGTATCTACAGGACTGGTTTGGAAAGCTCATGAAATTTTTAAATAAAACAATTATTCCATTCCCGTTTGTTGGAGATGAGATGACTTATAGCCAACTCTGTGCTACACACCTGGTTGGCTATTTACCATCTCATATCCAACACGCACTCCTGAAATAATTGTAAATTATTAAGAAAAAGTGATTTTTAGACTTTTGTGCTGTTAATTGTACATAAAATAATTATTTCAAGTTTTATAACAACATTTTTTTAAAAAATAAAATCTATTATTGAATAAGTATGTTGGTGAATAGGAACACACGCTTTAGTCAAAGTTCTGAAGTTGAAACTAATTAATGGCCTTTGGCATAAATAATGTTTAAATTAGAATTTCTAAACTACTGTTCTGTTATAGCTTTGTTTACAGTAAAGTATCTGCACTTTGTCCAGTGTATCTTCTTTGGTGAGCTGATCATAAAAGAAACCAATTCTTGCAACAGTATCAGCAGGAGAACTATTAGGAGATAAACTTCTATTTAACATTTACAACCAAACAAACCCAAGATTTAACTGATATTTAGAGTTATAACTAGAATACTGTTCCATTTAGTAAACCCTTGCTACTGAAGTGAATTTTATTACAAAATTTAGAAACACAAAATATATTTAATCTTTAGCAATTCTATTTTAACAAAAATAATTTAAGTAAACAAAATATATTATTATGAACTAAATATATTTTTTGATTTTTTTTTAAAAATATAACATGTAAACTGATCTGTATAAAAAATATTTGGCCACAAATTTTCAGCAGCTCGCACTGCTGCCTTTCTCAAGTATATGGTTATGTTTTTTGATCTTCATTATAGCTATTTATTATTCATGAAAAATTGTGACCAAAGAATCAAGTCTGTCAACTGGTGAATAACAAAAAATTCAGATAAACAAGGTTGAACTATAAAAATTTTTATTTAATTCAATAATAAAAGGTTCAGATAAGATTGAACTATAATATACGGTAAAATACAAAAATGTAGGTTGTCTGTTTAAAGAGTTCTTCAAAGAAAATAATAATCAGCAGGAGCTTTAACACTTACCTTGAATACAGTCATAAATTATTTCTGAAGAATGAATTGTTCAATAAACTCATTCTGTTCACTTTCTACTTTCTGTAATGATTCACATTGCACTTGAAACCTAGGCAGAAGAAAACATATAATATATTAAGATTCCCTAATAGTAACCAATTTCCAAGAAAATCCAAGTCACATTCAACCAGTACCTTTCTAATTGGGTTTTCTTCTCGGCTATCAGTGCTCGTAATTGTTGTTGTTGAGCCTCTCTTTGTTTTGCGATTGACTTTAGTAAGTTTCTTGAACCAATTGCCTGAAATGGCAATGCTGACAGTTATAATAATTTACCGAACAAAGTCATAAAATAAGTTTGGATATCAAAGAGAAAAATGGAAAGGGAATAAAGACGATGCACTGCTTAAATAAACAGGCTAAATTGATTAAGAGGCCTAGTGGACAATGCCAGAGCTTATATTATTCTCTGGTTTTTGAACTATCAAAGTAAATACTAAATATTTAGTGTAAGTCAGGTAGTACATACGTACTAGTATCAAACTTGAATCCACTAATATGGGCACTAGGCCACGTTGGTAGTGGGCATTAGTCCCCTTAAATCTACCATAAACAAAAGTGAGCCTAATGTAAGTAGCAACAGATAGCTGTTTCAGTGTTGTAGTACAAGAAAGCTTACCCACTGAGGGTTAGCTGCCTGGGCTAGATCTTATTAGCACATAGAAACTCTCTTTTGGCCTTTTTGGGCCTCGTCAGCATGGCATAGCTTAATAATCAGGTTCAGATTCCCACACAAGATACTAAGTAAAAGTGAAGCATTGTGCTTTCGGGATGTGGCATATAAAATAAATACAAGTCAGGTAGTACAAACCTACTAGTATCAAACTTGAAGCAACTAATTAGGGCACTAAAGCCAGCAGGGAGGTAGGAGCATTACCACTTAAATCTACCGTAAATAAAAGTAATGTCTGCTGCCAATGTGGCCTTAGTGCCCTTATTAATGGTTTCAAGTTTGATACAAGTACGCATGTACTACCTGAATTGTATTTATTATAATTTAAGCCACATCCCACAAGGATAATATTTACCATAAGTTATTAACTTTTAAGCCGCACCATGTTTTACAAAATTTCAAAATTTGGAGAGTAACAGCATTACAAATTGGGGGTTATGGCTTAAAACCAAGTTTTTCCGGGAACAAAACTTTTGACACCCAAAATTCATGACTTTAAACAGTAATTCACGATTAAGCTGTACAAAACAAAAATAACCACAGCAACAATTACATTTATTCACACAACATTTTATAACAATAATGTAATTTTTTTTAACTTTTGTATTTATTGGTAGCTCTTAAAAGAGTTTTTTGTTCAGTCTAAGTTAATTGTTCATTCGTTCGTGTTCAATCGTCATTCTCTTCTTCTACACCCTTGTGTTTTTCAAAGTGCTTGTGGCTTTTCCAACACCCTTTTGATTTTTATTGTTTTCTTGCTATTCTTTTCCTGTTTAATGCTGTTAATTTGATGAAAATAAATTGATTTTGTTTGCTCAAAAAACAAAATTCGACCACCACAAATTGTGTTCGATAAATGAGACACATTTTTGTCAGAGGTCAGTGGTGACTTTGTTTTGCATCAAGTTTCAACCTATCAGAAAGCGCATGAAAATAAAAACAACATGGCAAAGAGGAGATTTCGGCCATGAAAAGCATCAAAACTGAGCTTCAAAACAGGATGAAAGCATTGTTCCTCACATTATTTAGCCCCCCCCCCCCCCATGGCTGATGATTGGTGCATTATGCCCGTAAGTTTATGAAATATCACTCTTTGAGGCCCTGTAACTAAGCATTATAACAAACAGTGTATATTCTATTTTTTGATATATAACAATAAAAATGATTATTAACAATTTGGATTTTGGAAGCAAAATAACTTATGCTCTTAATGGCGAAATTTCCCAAGGGCGGTAAAATTTCCATACTACCCCATATATTCACCATGAATGCAAAAAGCACACTGAAAACTTTGACATGCTACTGTTTCTCTTTTGAATAAAATGTATGGATAATGAATGTATGGGGTAGAACGGAAATTTTACCCTATCTTTTTCATGAATTTCAACTTGATTCCACGGAGATGTATCATGTAAATACTTTACCTTCTTTGTAAACCGAAAATGATGAGAGCAACAAACTAGTAACCATTGTCTCACCTTCATTTTTTCTTTTTCTACTTCTTTTGCTAGAGAATCGACCATATCAATGAATCCACCGACGATTCTTTGAAACTCGGCAATTTCTAGGCAAACAAAGCCAGGTTGTCATGTTAACATCAAACACAGTACCCCGGTAAGCTAGCTGAAACATCTGCAAAAAATTAAAGAAACATTGCCTAATACTCACTATCCACAAAATCTTTGCATTCTTCTTTCAGCTCTGCAGTTTGTTGGTTGATTTCGGGTTCTAGAACCCGTACTTTGTTTAGTTCGTCAAAATAAAACCCGGTTGGCCCATCCGCCATTTTTAATTTTTTAAGGAACCCCCAGCAAAGAAAAATTTGTCAGCGGTTGCTACCATGAGAGGCGTTGTCAAGGAATTCTGGGAATGTGAAGACTGTCAATGTTATTTTGGGAAATTTGTCAGAATGCTTTAAAAGGGGTTAAATTGACAAGAAAATTCTTATTTCTTGTTCGATCTTGTTTTGGGGGGAAGAGCAATGTCAGGAGACTCGGGAGAAACGCCACAAGCAACGACAATTCGCGGTGCCCCAACAAAATACGTAAAATTAAATGTTGGAGGTTCGCTGCATTATACAACCATTGGAACTTTGACAAAGCAAGATAGTATGTTAAGAGCAATGTTCAGTGGCCGAATGGAAGTGCTCACTGATACTTCAGGTATTGTACTGTGTTCTACACGCTTACAATAAACAACTTTATAGGAAGAAAGTTTATCAAATGGCGTGAGAAAATGTCAAAACTTTTTGATGGCTTTGTTAAACTTTTTCCTGTTCATCTGACAGCACATATTTTTGTCACGACATTTGTGGTAGTTGTGACCTGATTTTTTATTAAAGGTTTCCATTTTTTCTTCGCTAAGGAGAAAGGTAATTAAAAAATCGTATGCAGGGACTGTTTGAAGTACGTTTAATAAATCAGTTTACAATTTGTTTTAACCAGCGCTTTATAAAATTAAAAAATAGTCACTGTCTTTTTACTAGACTATCGAGTGTGTCTGCAAATAAAACTTAGAGATTTCGAAGCGGAAGAAGTAAGCTTTATTATTGTATTACGTTTAAGGGCTTTACATGCTTGACAGAATTTCAAGCAGATCAATGTGAAGCTTTCTTTTCGTCTGTTTTGCAATAGAAAATTACAATTTATACTTATTTTAAACTGGATATTCCATCGGCTTATCACATGTCAACAATGTAGCAAAATGCTAATAAAAAAATAAAAACTTAACTCATCTATTATGCCTTTCCATATTAATTATCACCAAAATGTTGTTTGTTTTTTATTTTATTTTTATTCATTTAACTCATTGAGAGTAAATAAATTGCTAAAATCATGAACATTAGTTGTCTGAAATGTAAGAAGTATCCATTTGTCAAAAACCAAAGGGTTCATTATATTAATACCATTCATTTTTACTCATTCATGAGCGTGAAACGCGAAATGAAGGAGTATTGGAATTATATGGGATTCTGTTAGCCGTTATGTGTTATGTGTTAGCAGTGCCTTCGAGCCAGTTCAGCGGTATTTCCGATCTTTCCGAAAGCTCGCATTGTGCAATGAAGCAGGACATGACATTTCTCATGAATGAGTAGCTCATAGAGCCTTTGATTTTAATTTGATGTTCTCTAACAGCAGACAAATTTTTAATTCAAATTGCACTTCACTACTCAGTAACAGCAGCAGAGGGTGTGGTCACACCCCAAGAATTACTTTGGGGGGGGGGGAGCAACACCCCACAAAAAGGTCTTGCCTTCGAATGTTTGTGAATGTATCATTATTGAGGTGTTCATAAAGCTTAATTTTAAAGAAATGTACTTTTATGAAGACGAAAAATTCACTGTTGTGTTAAATGGATCGAACTACCTAGCTTTTTCATTCTTGGTCCTTGAAATAGTTTCTTCCCCCCCCCCCCCATCAAATATTTGCTGCCTCTGCTACTACTGAGCTAATCTAAATTAGTTAATCAGTTTTTAGTGGTAAGTTATACTAACAGCATTAGAAGACTTACTTCAAATCAGTAGCTCACTAGGCATTAGGCCTCTTGGTTTTATTAATTCAATATTCATTTATACATAAGGTTTAGTAGCTTCTTGATAATCAGATCCGGTAATTCAGAAATAGTTTGCTTTGAAAAAGTATATTTAAGTCATTTAAGGGGCCTGCTGATGCTTTAGTTTGGTAATAGGCCTTTTGCAGCTAGAGGTCACATGGTACAAAATACGCCAAACTGGAGGGCAAAAGATTCCATCAAGATCCAAAACAATACACAATCAACTAGAAAAGTGTGATTTTTCTTTGTTTTTCATTTCCCAGTGGAGACTTGTCACATGCTTTGCTCTCCAGTTTGACGTATTTTGTATCACGTGACCTCTAGCTGCAAAAGGCCTATTTTGAAATTTAAATGTTGTTATACATCTTTCCTTATAAGTTCGATCTTGTTAGGGACTGTTTTATGATGAAGTTTGCTGCTACTCTTTGCAGGTTGGGTTCTCATTGATCGTTGTGGTAAACATTTTGGAACAATATTGAATTTTCTCCGTGATGGTTCAGTTGTGTTACCAGATAGTCAGGTTGACTTGAGGCAGCTTATGGTTGAGTCAAAGTACTATTTGATTGAGCCACTAGCACAACAGTGTGAAAATGCATTGGCAAAAAAACAAGAAAGCTGTGATCCAATATGTAAAGTTACACTGATTACTTCAACCAAAGAAGAGAGGATGCTAATCAGTTCAAGCCATAAGGTGCTTTACATTTTTTAGTACTTAAATAATTATTGTAATTTGCTTTGTGAAGCTGTGCTACTGATGAATGGTTCTTGTGATTGGAATTAAGTTCAGTGCATTCTTTTATTTATTTTATTTATTCACAAGGTCCCAGGTTCGATTCCTCGGGTGTACCGAAATTTGAACATTTGTGTGACCTTCTTTTCTGCCAAAGCATACTCAGTTTTCCATCCTTATGAGGTCAGTAAATGAGTACCAGCTTTGGCTGGGAGCTAGCCTGCGATATATTAGTGGCCCATCGGGGGAGTTAAAGACTCATACGTTTAACACCACGGAAACCGGAGATAAGTGCCGGAGCCAATGGGCCACTAGGCTCGAAAAAGGATTTAGCTTAGCTTTTTTATTCTTTTATTGATGACTAAGTATAGCAGGGGAGAATTCTAAGGATTAGCAGCACAACGACCATGCCAATGTAGCAGCCTACCCCTGACACTGAGTATTACTGTCTAGGACCAAAGACATATTGCTCCCTTTCACAGATGGTGTGGCAAAAGAAAGTCGAACAGGTGTTCAACTCTCTTAACCTTTTCAAAGAAGGGGAAATGTAATCAACATGCTGATTCGGTTTACGACGAATTTAATTTCAGCCTACACCTCACACTTGTGATTACTGGCTAGGACCAACAGCATATCATCTCTGTCCAAAGAAATTGTGGCGAAAAGAAGGATACTCAAATGCTCAACTATCAGGAAACCCAGGATTTTACCTAGGGCCTCTTGCTTGGTAGTTAGAGATCTTACATACTGAGCCAGGCTAACACACAGTGAAAAAAGGAAAGAATGAATAGAAATAAAAAGAAAGTACTTTCTTTTTATTTTCATTCATTCTTTTCTTTTTTTGTTTGAAAAATAAAATGACAAAAGGTTTTACAAACAAAACAATCATTTTCTTTCTTTCTCCCTGTCTCTTTGTTTATTTACTTAAATAATCAAAGAGACAGGGAGAAAAAAAAGAAAATGATTCTTTTATTTGTAAAACCTTTTGTCATCTTATTTTTGATTCATTTTGATGGAATTCTTCAGAGCATCTACCAGACATTATGAATTATAAAATATATGAGTCAAGTATATTTTGATATGTTCGATGGTTTTATTTTGTTTGACTGTTAATTGTGGATAGCAATAATTTCAAGTTTCAAACTGCTGTTGACCTTGAAAAGTGGCACACTTTCAGGCTCTGTGTGATTTATTTTAATGGATAATGAATATAATTAAAAATTATATAATTTGTTTCCAGCCCATAATTAAGCTTTCATACAACAGATCAAATAACAAGTACTCATATACAAGGTAAGTTGTATTTATTTGTCAAAACCAAAACTAAAGTAGATCAATATTGAGAATTGTTTCAAATCGAATCAATTAAAGAAAATAGCTGCCCAGATGAACATGTACTAAGGATCACAAATTATTAGAAGATTGTTTTAGTAAACTGCCTTTTGTTGAGTTTTCAAAAGATACTGACAGTAGAATCTTGATTATCTGCACAACGTGAACCCAAATTACGCAAAAGTTATGTGGATAAGATGAAATTTGAAAATGGATTGAACAAATTTCCTGTAACCCGCATTCTAGCCCTAAGGCAATGTCATTAGTTGCCATTTTTTCCTTTAACTTACCATTAAACCAAGCCTGTTGTTCTATATGCTATATGTAGTCCCTTTTTTATAACAGCCCGTTTCAGCTTCTAAAACCTCAGTTTTATTGGCCTGTCATTTTCTATAACAACACATTCTATGTATAAACTTTGAATGGCCACCCCAAATCAGTTTTTACACTTTTTTGAGCATGTTCTACTAAAAACAAAAATTAATTATTAAAAGCTATCCAATGTCTGATAAAGTATATTTTAAGGTGGGATTATGTATGAGGATCAGCAGTGTTTGTATAATCAAGGTTAGGATAATCAAGTATGCCTTGTTTTTAAGTTAAAAAAGCTGTAATAATAATTATAATAATAATAACTTTATTTAGGTGTTAATTTATTTAGCTGGCCATAGGTCTACTAATTGGGGACACTATCTTTACCACTCGAAGGTGGACTGTCTTTTTTCTAACTTGAGGCAATGTCCGAACTAAATCTTTTCTTTATGATAAAAAGCATTTATTAATAGTCAACATATAAGATTTCAGTACCGGTAAGTGGTTCAAAAGTTACTGTATTCCAGATTTTGTGTAGCGTTGGTTTCTTATCAAAAAATGGGTTAACAAAATCTCTCTTTTCTTTGCAGCCAATCAGATGACAACCTTCTAAAGAATATTGAACTGTTTGACAAACTCTCTCTAAGGTTCAATGGAAGAATTTTATTCATCAAGGATTTGATAGGAAACAATGAAATATGCTGTTGGACCTTTTATGGCAATGCCAAGAAAATTGCAGAAGTTTGCTGCACATCAATAGTTTATGCAACGGAAAAGAAACAAACTAAAGTTGAATTTCCAGAGGCAAGAATTTATGAGGAGACATTAAATGTTTTATTATATGAAAACAGAGGAAAACCAGATGCTGAACTTTTGAGTGCAACACGCGGTGCAGTCGGTGCGAGGCGTTTTCACGAAGAGGAAGAAGAACCTGTGCGAAGACACAGAACAGGAAACGATTAGATTCATTTAAAAGGGCTCGACATCTTTACTATTTATACCTTACAGTTAAGCATTAGCCTGCGTGCAGACGGCTTCGAGGAGTTCAGTGCGTTTGCGGCGCAGGCTATTAAGCATTTGCTTGTGTGGAATATTCTTAATCTTACTCATAATTTATTCGTTTTGTGTTGATGCTGAGAAAAAAAAGAAGTGAACTAATCTTAGAAGTTAAAAAAATGAAAACATCGCACTGAATATGTTTTACAAGGTTAAAAATGGAAATAATTCCCAAACCAGACTTTAAAATCAGTTAATCTGGCTTTTTGTATTTTAAAATAGGGAAAGGCAGCAAAGAAGAGAATAATATGTAGTTTAACAAATATACATTTAAATCTTAATAAGTCTATATATTGCGTTGCTCCATTTTTCACGAATGGTTGCCAGAATCGTTAAGTAGCAATATCGCTGGCCTTTTCATGTCGCTGTATATTTTCTTTGAATCTTTTTTTTAACTTCGTGAGGAGTTCAACTGAACATTAACCAATCAAAAGAAAGATAAAAGCTAACCAATCACAAACTTTGTTAATTCTGCCTCATTTATGATGGCCGCCTTGTATCACATTTGTTGGTGGAAGTAATAATAATAATAATAATAATAATAATAATAATAATAATAATAATAATAATAATAATAATAATAACCTTTATTCAAGTGTCATACTGGAATAGCAGTTACAAAACCACTAAATGGGGACACCATAAAGTAAATAGTAAATAAAATAGATAGAATTTACTACTATCAGTTAAAATATGATACTTAAAAATACCTAAGTCATAGTTGTAGAGAAGGTCCACATTTTTGCGAATACCTATTTTGGCATACAATAATGATTATTGTTCGTATACAGTATATCAGACGATTCGAATATGTCGCTTTTTTGTTTTGCGAGATGCGATTCCTAAAAACCTTTCCTTTTAATGCTGGATTTCGTCTACATTTACAGTTGTTTTTCGTTTTTATTTACACGTGCGGTTACATCTCGTGGTGACAGGCGGTGAGAAAGTTCGCCAACAAATTTTGTTGCTCGCTATTGAGGTACACTATTAAGTCGCAACCATTAGATAATGTTGCAGTCAGTGGTAATTAGGTGACAATGAGCCCAGCAGCTTAGTTGTATCAGACGGCTTGATGACATCTAGTTAACCGATATCAGAACTTCGGAATACTAGTTAATCAACAAACTCGCATTTCTTGTTCTTTTCTTTCCATAAACAAGTAGCAGGCAAAATAAAAACTACTAAATTTTGTTGTTTAAAAAAAAAAAAACTTGGAGAATCCTTAATATGGCGGTCTTAGATTGTATTTTGACTACTGCGCATGCTGTAGCTCCCTAAGTGTTGCGCCTTAATCGTGGTGGGGAGGTTTGTGTGCCTTAGAGATCCTGGGAGCTATATTAGCTGGGGCCCTGGCCCCTGGTAGGTTCAACCTTGCTGGGCAGGTTCCAGGTGAAAGGCCAAACAAATTGCAACACACTGGCCCTCCAGGTTGGGGGTTGGGCGATGGGCCAATAACCCATCCCCGTAAAAACGTCTTTATTACTGGGCGGACAGGGCTCTTCAGTCATGATTGACATCTTGTCTAGTTGAAAAGTACACAAACAATTCATAACCAATGAAGCGTCGGCAGCAGGACGTGGATTCGCAACATTGGCATACACAAAGAACCGTGTTAATGGCTTGTTGTTTACTGCTTGGAGTATGATCATTTCGTATGACACCGGCAAGGGGAACTCAAGGTTATTGTTTAGCCTACTGCGTTGTTGGTAGAAGTGGCGATCACCATCAATAATTAGCCAAAGAAAAGCCAAAGAAACATGAGTAGTACTACAAATAGCACTAGGGTTGAAGCCCCTATAAATCGACTTGGAGATCCAGCTTACTCTGATATATCCGGAGATGATGAAAACTTACTTCCCAACCGGCCTGGGCGAAGTAAGAATGATGGTGTTGGAATCAATAGATTCAAAACTTTTAACTGTTTTATGAGATGCAACAAACAGACCCTGGTCTCGACCATGAACGTTAGGACACTTTCCAGCGATTTCAATTAAGAAAAAAGAAATTGTGCACCACTTCAACAAAATGAAGCTTAATATTCTCGGAATCCAAGACCACAAAATTGCACACACCAACAGTGATGGTAAAATCAAGAATGACATTATCGATGGTTGTACCCTCATAACCACTACAGCATGGAGAAACAGCAGAAATGCAGCAGTTGGAGGTGTCGGTGTCATACTTGATAAATACGCCACAAACTCGCAAACATTAGGTCCATCGACCAGAGAATCCTTGTGCTACACTTAAGTGGCAATCCCGCAAGGACAATCATCATCCAATATTCGCCAACAGAAGGGAGCGCAGAAGCTGAAAACTATTACCAAAATCTGGCAAACACTATTGATGGAATTCCCAAGCATAACATCCTTATTGTTCTCGGCGACTTTAACGCCCATCTTGGATTAAAATGTGAAACATTCGTACCACGATGAGACAAATTCCAACGGTCAGCTATTATTGGATTTAGCTATGGAGAAGAATCTGATCATCATTAACACAGTTTTCCAAAAAAGACCTGGCAAACTATGGACATATATTTCAGACATGTCCGGTCGCAAAACTCAAATTGATTTTATACTAATAAATAGAAAATGGAAAAACTCAGTCAAAAATGTGGAACCATATAGTTCATTTTCTAGTGTCGGCTCAGATCATCGCATCGTGACAGCTAAGATGAAACTTAGCTTAAGAAGCAGCAAGTCTCCAACCAGGGAAAAGCAACATGAATGGAAGTTACTGCGTAGTGACAGGGATCTACAGCAATAGTATTCTGTCACTGTTTAACAATGTTAGAAACCGTTATGAGGCACTGTTACAAGATAATGAATGGGCGACTGAAAAGTACCAACACTTGATAGATGCCAATAAATTGACTGCTGATGAACTCATACCGGTCAAGCAGAGAAAAGCTAGGAAATCTTCTTCCATAGATAACCGGATTGTGGAGAAAAGACAAATTGTCAATAAAGCCTTTTCTGGTTACGAAAACATACCCTCGTCTGAGAACCAAGAAAGACTCCAAACTTCCAAAGATTCGCTGTATATAATCTATCGCAAAATCGAAGCCGAGGAGTTAGAGAAGTCCATAAATGATGTAGTTGAAGCAGACAACCAAGCCAGATACGACGAAAGCTGGAAAATAGTAAATTCCATTACTGGAAGGAAGAATGGAAAGAAAGGAATCTTGAAAGGCGACAGCAAAGAAAGTCGACTTAACAGCTGGTACAAACACTTCAGTAATTTACTTGGAATGGATCCTGAAATTGCAGAACCCGCTGATGATATTCAACCTATTTTTGAGAATTTGAACATAGCTTCTGGCCGGTTCACCAAGGATGAATATTTGGAAGCAAAGAAAAAGATTACAGAAGGAAAAGCATCGGGCTCTGACTGGATTTCTCCTGAAGTATTGAAACGTTGCAATCTAGATGACATAATTCTTCAGTACGCAAATGATCTACTTCTGAATAATGAAATGCCACAGCAATGGTCTGAACTGCATGGATATTATCCCTCTACCAAAGAAAGGCGACCTTAGCATTACTGATAATTACCGTGGAATAAGTCTTTCTTCACTTGTTGCAAAAACCATCAACCGCCTAATTCTCAATAGAATTCAACCCTCGCTAGAAACACGTTTAAGAACCAATCAAAATGGATTCAGGCCAAAACGTTCCACAAGTTCCCAAATACTTGCACTTAGAAGAATCATCGAAGGAGTGAAATCCAACAATTTGAAAGCAACTCTACTGTTCATTGATTTCAAGAAAGCCTTTGACAGTATTCATAGAGGAAAGATGTTGAAAATTTTACATGCTTATGGCATCCCTGCCAGCTTAGTAAATTGTATCGCGGTATTATATGAAAATACCAGAGCAAGAGTGTTGACTCCTGATGGCGTGACAGAGTACTTTGAGATCTTAGCAGGCGTACTCCAAGGCGATACCCTTGACCATACATTTTCATCATAGTAAATGACTATGTTATGAGAATGGCGATCGGTGAAGATGGTGACAGACTAGGATTTCAATTAGAAAGACGTAGGAGCAGAAGAGTGGGACCAATTGTTATAACTGATCTTGACTTCGCTGATGATTTGGCACTGCTGTCAAGTGAAATTGATTGTGCACAAGAAATGCTGACAGGTTTGGAAAGAGAAGCCTCGAAAGTTGGCCTGAATCTGAACGTCAAGAAAACTGAAATGATGGTTTTCAACCAAAATGGTGACACTAACATCAAAGCCAGTAATGGCGATGACATCAAAGTTGTCGATGATTTCAA
>JAOEHV020166523.1:0-13825 GCA_025447995.2 Isaurus tuberculatus | reverse complement strand
TGTTCACTCAGCCGAATCGGCAGTCGTCACGAAAAACAAACAACAATGATTTTTTTCAAAAAAAAAAAAAAAAAAAATTTCATATTGACCGTCAATACAGGGAAATCTTGCCCTCTCAGCAGCAATCAGATTGCAGGAAACTATCTAGCCATATAATATATATATATATATATATATATATATATATATATACGCTCGGGGGCTACAGGATTTCCTTGTCGGGTTTTGGCCTCTGGGCCAAAACCTTGCGGGGGCAATTATGTTTTATCATCTCCGCAAGTTAAATAGGAAACTGACGTGACAAGCGTCAGCATTTTATCACAGCAACTCAGAGTATCCTCTGACGAAGCGCTAAAGGTCGAAACATCAGCTTCCTACTCTACTTGTGTCAAGGATTAGTCACTCACCATAATGCTTAGAGGCATCACTATAACGAATATCTGGGTTATACAGCAAACTGCAGACAGCTTTCTCACTACACATGAGAACAAAATATTTAAGACAAATTACGATGAAACTTACAAATACCAACAAGATTATATCAAAAAGTTTCCTGTTTTTATGAAAGTGTAAATCAAAAAATTATGGTCGACAACGTCATGATACTAACAAAGACGTACGTTTATCATTATTAAAAGTTTTTTACTTTATTATTGATTTTCACTTAGGAGCAAGGTCTTAGTCTGACTTTCTATAATACCCATATTGATGACGAAGGTGATACTGAGGCTGACGATTGTATGGATGATGACGATGTTGACTATGGGGATGATGACAATGGATGTTGATGACGACGACGATGATGATGTTGAATGCAACGACGATGGTGACGAAGATGGTGATAATGATGATTATGAAAATGGTGTTTAGAATGATGATGATGTACCATAGAAAACAAGAATTGTATACAGCAATGTTGCTTATCTGATGTGCCAGTGTTAAATTGCAAGTACACTTAAGTTAAGTAACGTTTTTTTATATTTTTGAATTTTTCCAACAAAAATAGTATTTCTCTTTGGATATCAATTTTGTTTTCGTTCACCCTGGGAGCTTTCTCTGGCAAATCTACTTGCCCAATAAGGCAACAAAGGCAGAACTTATAGACTGCTTTTCTGTGACAATTTTTACTTGCCCTGTGCAAGCGACCAGGTGTTTAGTTACCACTGCATAAAATATATCATGAAATAAAATAAAATAAACGAATCAAAATAACAAAAAAAATATTGATAAAAACTATAAAATGTTCATAAGTTTGACTATGAAAACTTTGTAAGTCTTAATTTCTCAAAAAATTTAAATCCAATTCATTAGTCTGTTTGCATAAGAAAGTTTACAGTATATTTTCTACCTGTTGAGAGTTGCAAATAAATCCTCAAGGCTCGTTTCCTTCAAGAAGTCGGCATAGTCATTAAGTGTCTTCAGTGAACATGAAAAAACAAACAAAATAAGTCAAACATTAAGGTCACCGTGAGTCGGGCAACAGAACGAATGAAAAAAAGTAGATAATATAGATTAAAACCTCTAATTTCCTTATATTGAATGCAATACGCTTTGTGTCATAAATGGATGGAAAGAGCTTATGGATTTCTTGCTTGAATTCGGCATAGCTTCCTGGAAAAAATGGAAAACTGGCACAGTTAGAAAAATCTAGTCATAAAATAACTCCTTCATAGTCGGCTGTTGAACATTAATCTAGAACTGCAGTTTTCGTAACATTTAGGAAGAAAATAACATCGAAACCTTCTCATTAGGTTGTTTTAAAAAGTTTTAGTTTCAAACTTATAATCTAAATGAACTCGTTAATTTGTTCTAAGAAGTAAACTTCTAAAACTTTAAGTATGAGTGAAAACTAACAAATAATCAAGAAGGCAAATGTCATTATGTCTGATGATGATGATAACGATGGTGATGTTAGTGACGATGATGATAGTGATGATTATGGTAGTGATGATGATGATGCTAATAAGGATGATGATGGTGCTGCCAGTAAGAGTGATTATGGTGATGATTGTGATGGTGATTGTGATGGTGGTGATGATGACGGTGATGATTATGGTAGTGATGATGATGATGCTAATAAGGATGATAATGATGGTGCCGCCGGTAAGAGTGATTATGGTGATGATGATTGTGATGGCGATTGTGATGGTGGTGCAATGACGGTGATGATTATGGTAGTGATGATGATGATGCTAATAAGGATGATGATGGTGCCGCCGGTTAGAGTGATTATGGTGATGATAATTGTGATGGTGATTGTGATGGTGGTGATGATGACGGTAATGATAGTGATGGTGATTGTGATGGTGGTAATGATGACGGTGATGATTATGGTAGTGATGATGATGATGCTAATAAGGATGATAATGATTGTGGCGCCGGTAAGAGTGATTTTGGTGATGATGATTGAGATGGTGATTGTGATGGTGGTGATGATGACAGTGATGATAGTGATGATTGAGATGGTTGTGATGGTGATCGTGATGATGGTGATGATTGTGATGGTATTGAAGATTGTGATGATGATGTTTATGGTGGTGATGATGATTGGGGTGAGGATGGTGACTATTGTGGTGATTGTGATAATGGCGACGACTTGGGCATTGATGACGATAGTGGAAGTGATGATAATAATGGGGTGATGATGATGATGGTGATGATGGTAACGATGGTGATGATGATAATTGTAATGGAGGTGATGATGATGATTGTGAAGATGGTGATGATAGTGATGATTGTGATGGTACTGATGATTGTGATAATGACGGTTATGGTGGTGATGCTGGTTAATGGTGAGAAGGGTAGAGAGGATTATGATGGTGGTGATGATGATGATGATTGTCGGTGAGAAGGGTAGAGAGGAGTGATGCTGATGGTTATGAGGATGATCAAGAAGATGGTGGCGGTGATGATGGTCGTGGTGATATTGTTGTTGTTGATGATGATGGTGGTGGTGGAGATGTTCATTATGATGATTATAAGAATGATAATGTCAACAATGATGTACTGTAGTAAAAACATCCTTAAGCAAAGTTACATTACTGAAGTGGGCGAGTGTAACTTGTAAGTTATAAGGAGGAACAAAAGCCGACAGTCTAGCATTCTCTATAATTATTTGCTAGTTAATGTCTGTGTTCCCGGTTTGTGAAACTAACCTGGAAGTGCTTTGTAAAACTTATCATACATTAGCAGCAAGTCCCGGAACATGTTATGACCTATGATGGGCTGAGAGAGAAAAGTGATTTGAAATTAGCATGATGTTAACCATTCTTCATTCTTCTTGATAAAATACAGCTTAAAAAGAGAAAAGAAAATTCAAGTTGTATATTTATCGGAAATATACATTTAGTGTTGTTCTGTTAGGGGAGAAGGGGCATAGAGGGCAAAATTACTCGATTCTGATTGGCTCACGAGAAAGGACTTTTTTCTTTAATTGAGGGCAAAATTACTTGGCGCTGATCGGTCGCTGGTTGCCGAAGTTGATGAAATCAGAATTATAGATTTAATGTTTTCTAGTGAAAACGAAAATACTAAAAAAAGTACAAATTATTGAATAAACGTGTTTCAGAAGTGGGCAGCAGCAAGGAAAGTCGAACAAGCGAAGAAAGCACGCGAAGAATTTTGCTCTCGATATCATAAACATGTAATCGCATGGTTCCTCGTAAAATTATGGATTAATTTCACTTGTGTTTTCAATTTTTTTCCAAATTACGCTCGTCGCTATGCGACTCGGGAAATTTCGGAAAAAATTGAAAACACTCGTGAAATTGATCCTTAATTTTACTCGGCCCCATGCGATTACCTTTACAAATACAATTAACTAGAAAGTCATTATTCATATTATAAGACAAACAAAGAAAAACAAATCAAAATGCATCTGCGAAGGGATTTACAAAGGGAGTAAAGAAATTTTAGCGTGCGAATGCATAATATAAACATATTGACCAATCAAAAGCAACCAAGGTGAGGGCAGGTATTTCATTTAGCGGTGACAAAACCCTTTTGTCTTGCCTCTAAGTACATGTGGAATAAAAATGTCGATTAGTCTAACTACAAAGAATAAACTGGTTGATTTAAACAGAATACGTGAAATGCAACAGTGGCAAAAAAATTTTCCATTTTCGAACACTGCACTTCTGTATGTTGTTATGAAATATAATAAACTTGCGGCAGTATAAAGAAAAATAATATATGAATGCGTTTAGCTTACCTTGTTTTGATTTGAAAGTAGCTGAATGACTTTTGAAAACCCCACAGCTGAAGTCAATATTCTGTTTGGTCAATAAGGAAGGAATAGTAACTCGAGTCCATGATAGATAATTTTCGTTGTATCATTTAAATGTTTTAAAACCCTTAGCATTGCGCCAAATTATAATTTCTGTATATCCCTTGTATTTCATATTATTGTATTGTATTCCATTTCATTTTATTGTATTGTTCTGTGTTGTACCGCATTTTATTGTAAAAGCCTTGGGTTGAAAGACGACGGCGTGGTTGGCGCATTTGGTAAGATCTCTGCCTTCCAACCACAAGGCCCCAGGTTTGATTCCTCGGCTGTGCCTAAATTTGAACATTTGTGTGACCTTCTTTTCCGCCAAAGCTTACTCAGCTTTCCATCCTTACGAGGTCGGTAAATGAGTACCAGCTTCGGCTGGAAGCTAACCTGTGATGGATTAGTGTCCCATCCAGGGGGAGCCAATGACTCCCATCCGCTTAACACAACGGAAACCGGAGATAAGCGCCGGCTCCATGGGCCACTAGGCTCGGAAAAGGATTTAGCTTTTTGGATTGAAATGTTTTGTATCACTTTGTATTGTACTATATTTTGTATTAAAGCATTGCATTGTACTGATTTCACTGTGATGCAACTTGCTACATTGTAGAGTGTAACAACGCACAGCACTGCAATATCTTATATTGTATTGTGTGGAATTACAATGCATTACTACTTATTGCATTGCATTTCATTGCATTGCATTTTATTGTATTGAATTGTGTAGTATCTCTTTGCAATGTAATGCATTGTGCAGAATAGCGATATAGTTCAGATTAGTGTTGTGTATTTCACTGTACCCCATCTTATAGGATTGAACTGTGCAGTATCACATCACAATGTATTGTATTGCATTGTGTAGAATTACAATGTTTTGTGCTGCATTGTATTGTACTACATCATGTATTATAGTTTAGTAAAGAATTGCATATCACTGTAATGCAATGAATTACTGTAATTTATTACGCAGCATTGTTGCATTATGTAGTACTGCACTGCATTGGGATGCATTAGAATTTGTTGCTTCGTATTCCATTGTAATACGTAACATTATATTGCATTGAATCGTGTAAAATGGCATTGCTTGCAATGTATTGTAAAATGATATTATGTCGATTTCATTGCAGACACTTTAAACAATACAACTAAGTTTGTAAGTGCATTGTATATATAGCCTGAATGATTGCATTAGTAGAAACAAAGCCCCATTGTGTTGTACAGCACTGTGTTGTATGATACAGATTTGTGTTGTACTGTACAGCATTGATTTGCATTGTATTAAGTTTTGTAATGCTGAGTTATTAAGATTCATTTTCTTGCTGTATACTACTCAACACATACTTTTCTTCTGGCTGAGATACTAATGATTGAAGATCTTCAAGCGTTTGACTTCCAGATGCGGCTTTTATTGCAATAATCTGAAAGGAAAATACTTTTCTGCCATCAAAGGTCAAACAAATTGAACAGTCAGTGGCGACTGCTAAAAAAATTATAAAATGCAAATTCAGCAGTAATAACATAAAATATATATGAATGAAACTGTTTGCATGCAGTATTTAACACTTATTCACCGAAGTGGAAGTGAATAGTGATGCATAATTACCGAGCCGCGAAGCCGCGAGGTAAATATCCAGCACTTTCACTGACACTGAGGTGAATTTTTAAATTGTTTTAGTATATACCACACAAGCTGAATAACTAGCGGATCAAAGAGTAACTTTATTTGTGACAATATACCGACAAATGGCAATGGGAAACTACTTTTAAATTGCCTTATGTTCTTCTTTTTAATCCATTTGGAAGAATAAGAACTGAGGCAAAAAATGTTAATAAGATCCTCTTATAAATTTTTAGTGATATTCCATACGTCTCAGAAACTTATTTACATTGGGTTCATTTCATAAGGCAATCTTTATTCTGAAGATAAGTTTTATAATTCTTTAAATTCTTATTTATGTCCCATTTTGAAGGAAAAAGAACTAAGGCAAAAAGTGTTACCGTAACAAGATTCTCTTATTATTATCTCTTCTTTAACGACAGGTATGAAGAAACTATTAGTTTAGCTACTGTATGTTATGTTAATAAAGAAATAGACCATACATAATTTTAGATCTTCAGTTTTGTTTGATACATTTCCGGTGTTAGTAAATGGTGATTCCATATTAGGCATTTGAGTCAAGCAAGTGCCTTGAATATGTGATAGAAAACAGTAGTAGTGTTCGGTGTGATTCGTATGAATAAAACTGTGAGTGCTAAAAAGTTGGACTTTGACTTGTATTTATTGTACTTTATTCATTGGTTTAATGATTGTAACACATATTTTTTATTCTTAAAGTGGGCATATTTTGGAGCCTCTTTTAATTGTCCCAACAAACAATGAAATAATCAACAAAATATAACGTACCCTAAATGAGTCATCAACTTTGTAGTGTAAACATGGAAACTGCTTTCTAAGTTGAGTTAGAACCAAATACTGTGCTAGGCCTGTGAAAATGAAAATATTGGAACTTAGCTAGATAACTGCAACACTTTTACAAAACTGTTGAATCAGCCTTGCTATTCGCCCTCCTTGCTGTCAAAAACTGAATTACGAGGAGTCTCAGCGAGGTTGGACCACAAGCATTTTAAAGGTGCATTCATTACACACAAACAATTTAGGGTTAAAGACACATACACAATGGCAGACACTTTACAGCCAACCTAAAATCTTGGAGCACAGCACCACTACCGGATAGAATAAGCTGGGAGTCGAGTTTTGCTGAGGGAGGATAACCAGAGTACCTGGAGAAAAACCCTCGAAGTCAGATTAAGATTGACAAATCTCAGCTCACTTGCAGAGCCTGGGAGTCAAACCCGGGTCACAGTGGTGAGAGACGGGAGTGATTGCTACGCCATACTGACTCCCCTGACAAACTGATTATTTTAGTAATAAAATCCATTTTTGTCTGGAATAACTTTATGAGGGTAAGAAGAAAGTATTTGTTTAGGGTGTAACAAATAACACAAGGGGTAGAGGCCAATGGAGTAGGCGTTACGAGGAGTAGGAGCCACAGGGTGCAAGAACCATGGGGTAGAAGCCACAAGAAGCAGGGCACAAGGGGCAGGAGCCACAGGAAGCAGGAGGTAGAGGCTGCAGGGAGCAGGGACCTGGGGTAAGAGCCATAGGGACAAGCAGGTAGAAGCCAGTGCAAGAGCAATGGGATAGGAACCAAAGAGAGCAAGAGACAGGGGTAGAGGGCTGCAGGGAGCATGGACAAGGGGATAGGGGCCACAACAAACAGGGACCACAAGGAGCAGATGCAGGGCCCAGGGAAAAGGGAGTAGAGAGCACAGGGAATAGGGAGCCACAGGGAGCAGAGACCAAGGTGTAGAAGACACAGGGTCCAGGGGGTAGGAGCCACAGGGTGCAATCTTGAGCCTTGGGACAGCAGCCAAAGGAAGCAGAGAGCAAGAACCGGAGGTAGGAGCCAGGGGGAATGGGCTGCAGGGAGCAGGGACTAAAGTAAAAAAAAAAGTGATACATTTATATTGCACCTTTTCCATATGGATATGCTCAAAGGCGCATCACAATAATCAGTTTACCCCAAGTGGACCAAAAGCACATATGTAGGTGCCTCTGGCAGCCACTTTAATGCTGTCCATGTATGCCGGTACTCATTTACCTACCTCAGAAGGATGGAAAGCTGAGTGAGCTTTAGCAAGAAAGAAGGTCAACCAGATGTTCAACCCTCGACCTGGCCGGGGATTGAACCTGGGACCTTAGGGTTTGGAGGTAGATATCTTACCACTGCACCAACCCCTCCACTGCAAAGGGGGTATGGACTGCAGGAAGCAGATAATCCAAAGTGCAGGGGGTAGAGGCTGCAGGGACCAGGGAAATAATTAATAGGACACATCTTCTTAAACAAAAAAGATTATTGCTCCAAATGAGCCAAAAAAATATTACTATACAACTAATTTATGACCAAATTGAGCCTAAATTTAAGAAATTACAGGGGACATTCTGTTAGACAATCCGAAAAGCTCAAGACAGTCTTTGGTACTTTTCAAGCATGCAACAAATCTAAGCTAATTAAGCCACATCAAACAAAATAGTTTAGCATAATAACACAAAAGAATAACTTTCATTGAAAGGTTTGGGTTTGTTAAAAGATTAAATATCTGTTAACTACAACTTAAAAAAACTACTGTTGTGCTTTTTGAAGTAGGTACAACACATACTTTAGACCTTTCAAGGTCGAATTTTTTAGCTGCTCTGACAGAAGGTCAAAGGTTAAGTCCTCAGCTCCATACTTTACACCATTTACAGTTAAAATATAAACATAATATTAACCTTAAGTAGCCCCTGGGTATATACATGTATATATGGATTTGAATTGAAAAACAGAAAATAACATGCATACACAGTAGGCAAAATGATCCTGATTTCAGAACACTAGGAGTGCATAGTTGTATTGGGTAATTTTTGAGCTGTCACCAAGGCCGCAAGGTGCTATCAGGTAATTTTTGAAGCTTACCACAAGACTAAAGATCATAGCTGGTGGAATAGTTTTTGGACGAAGAAGGTGAGTAAATAACTTGCTTTACAGTTGTTCATTTGAGCATAATAATAAATCAGTATCGGACTGAATTGTTTGGTAAAGATCTTGATTTGTCAGGTGATTCTTGAAGCTTAACAAGAGGTTAAAGATCGGAGCGAGTGGAAAAGTTTTTGAAGTGAAGAAGCTGAGTGTGAAATCACTCTAAAAGGATATCACATCTTAGTGTAAAGGCAGGGGCAGCTGCACTGAAAACTATTCCTACATACTGTATTAACCTTAAGTTGTCTATATTACATGTTACAGTTAATAGGACTGATAAAAATGCTTTAAAAATGAATAGAAGGCTGACCAGGACTCTAAGCAAACAATTGACAATGTATGGCCACAACACACTTTAACTTGATAATTTCCAAAAGTTGTACTTGTAATAAGTCAAACACAAAGTTACAATTACCTGTAAGCTTCGAAATACATTAAACAAATCCAACATGACACTTGCACTTGGCCAACAGACAGAGGCAAAAGTAAATGACAGGCAAATACCGTCCTATCACAATGCATGACTGGTAACATACTTACCATTGTGGCAATCCAAGCTTATGTGATCTCCATCTTGAGCTGCTGTGATCCACTCCTCAACTCTAGAGCAGTTTAGGTTAACGACTTGTTCATCAATCTGTCTGGTAACAATATTATAATCATTATAACTCTCACCCATCCTATTAACCCTTTAAGCCCCAAACACGACAAATGGCGTGTTGGCAAATTCTCCCAACTGAGTGCCATACTTTATACAGAAGTAATTTGGGAGAATTTTGCTTTTCAACTTCCACAGCTTATTCTACTTGATCAATTCCAAAATTCTCATTACGAGTTATACTATTTTGTTTGAGTTATGTAAGGAGAAGTTAGACGTTGATAAATTGCCTGGGGATTAAAGGGTTAACATCAGGGCCAAAATAGTAATTTCGAAAATTGTGAGATCAACTGGTATTGACTAAGGGGGTCTAGGGGAATGCTAAACTCAAAAAAAAATTCTAAGTTTTCTTTTTGAAAGCATGGGTAGAATCAAAATTGTTTTATATTTTTCATAATGCAACAACCTGTCTACACAGACTAAAACTTATGGGTCTTAATCTACACTTTGAGCTACTGATCAGAGATGATTGAAAAGCTGTATTTTGTCGCTGTTGTTATAAATAGTATACTATAAATTACCTCAACTTTTCTGAGGTAATCCCAGCATGTAAATCTTGTTGTCTGTGGTGTTTTCTTAAAACTGATTCCTAAATCAAGAAATTTTCAGAAGAAAACAATTTTGTTAAAGCCTGAAGACAAACTTCTTCAGTTTGGTAAAGCAAGCATTTTTTTTATCAAGGAATGATACAATAACATACAAATTCACACAACTGCAAAGTGATGGACTGAATGAAGTGTTAAAACAGAAGGATTAAAGGCAGGGTGCGAAATTAACATTGATTTTTACTGGCTACTGTGACTGTGGGCCTCAAAAACACATTTATAACCAGTCAGAAAGTGCTTTTTGAAATCCCAAACAACACTGTCATTCAGGAAAACATATGAAGATTGACTGGCTGAAAAATTTCTTAATTTTGCACACTGAACGGGTTAGTTGAACAACAACAACAACAAAAACAAATTCAATACTTTTTTCCCAACTTGCTCTGGTCAGCTTTTTTTTACATGGCTGCTTTCCATTTGCAAGAATCCAAAGCATAATGTAACATCTTTCCTTTTCATATCCTCCTCTACACACTCCATGTCTTTCTACGTTGCACCCTAGACCTTTTCCCCTTAACTTCTAAATTTTAAAAGAACTTACCTAACAGGGTTATCCTTCTCCCTATGAAGCACATGTTCATATCCTCTAACTGGCTTCATATCTTTCTCAAATACTCCTTGTACCCTAGACCTTTTCCCCTTAACTTCTAAATTAAGAAACTGCCTAACAGGTTATCATTCTCCCTATGAAGCACATGTCCATATCCTCTAGCTGGGTTCATATGTTTCTCAAATACTCCTTGTACCCAAGAAGTTTTCCCCTTAACTTCTAAATTAAGAACCTACCTAACAGGGTTATCCTTCTCCCTATGAAGCACAGGTTAAATAACCAAACCTTAAAACTAAAATAGTTGTTACAGTACCTGGTCTTGGTTCAAGTATGGCACCCCTTCATAGATGAACTATATGTTCAAACAAATAAGGAAGAAATAAAAAGCTAATGTAAATGAGTTAAAACAATTCAAACAATTTATGTATGTATCCCGGTATTTCATCGCTGTCTATATAATAAAAATTTATCTTCATGTTCCTTTCAAGTTATTTTGATTTACTATGACCATAGTCAGTAACTTTGGTGTGGGTGGTGGGGTAGGGCTCAAGGGATACAAGCAGATATCATAATGGCTCTCAAGTGTATAACACTTCAGGGGGAGGGGAGGGGGATATTGTTAAATATCCTTGTTGATTTACCACATATAATGTTTATTACATTAAATACCCGCATAAGAACCTACATTTTTCCAAGTTTGGCAAAACAGGTTCTTATATTTGGACTATGTTTTATTTAAAAATACACTTGATTTGTTTAAAGCTCCGAGTTCAATTTAAGCCATATTATGTTAATGAAGCAAAATGTAAACAGTGAATTTTGCCTATTTGTGTGTAAGGGAGGGGGGTTGCTTGCATTGTACACCCCAAACACCCCCCTGCCTAAAAGCTATTTTTTTTTGAGTTTAAATACTGTTGGGGAAACTAAAAGGGGGGGAGTCAAATTTACAGTAAGATAGACTTAAATCCCGAAATTCCTCATAACAAGCCTAATGTTCAATTTATAAAAAGTCATATATTTCCTTTGCTATAGTAATGAGTGAGTTTTAAATTACTTACTTTATTAAAATCAAATTCATGCTGACATAAAAATTCCAGACTGGAAGCCTAAGTGTTCAAATAACAGAAACTTTAGTAAATTATTTTATTTAGTAATTTGAATTTAGTTCTATATTTATATTACCTTACTTATAAAACTATATTTTCATTCCTCCCATCAAAAGCTAGAAAATTGAATATCTAAGACTTTTCATGGTAAGTTAGGGTTTTCCCTTCAAATTTCTGGTTCTTTAACTTTGAACCAAGGAATAAATTGCTAATAAAACATATGCTAACTCATATTTTGTATATAATATTATGTATAATCCATTTTGAAAGGCTTCCAAGTTAATTAACCATCATTATTATCTGTAGATTAAAACTTTTTTTAATTTAAGGTTTTCATGATTATAGACCTTATTCATAAATGGCGGCAATTTTAATATTCTTTTGTCTTCATTCAAATTAGCCCTACTAGCCTCGTTTAGGGTAACATATTCTTTTGAAAGTTTAACTCAAAAACGAGGCTAGTAGGGCTAATTTGAATGAAAACAAAAGAACATTAAAACTGCCGCCATTTATGAATAAGGTCTATATATCAAACACGAGAGACAGTGTTTCATCACATATCCAAACACTGAAAAGAAGATCGAAAATACGATGCACAGTGGAATATTTTTGATGAAATTTGAAGTGTTTGGAAACGTGATGAAACACTGTCTTGAGTATTAATATATCTTCTCAATCGAAACTAAAACTAAGGAGTAAATGAAGAAATAAAATTGAAAAAATATATTATGCAAATTAAGATCATGTATCCAAACCATGGTCACAGTTATGATTTCTTTTGTTTTAACTTGATAAATTATTAATGAGTTTGAGAAAGAAATTTTATAATACTTCAGGTTTTCAATAAAAATTCCAATTTTGTGGAATTTTACAGAAAACCCAAACCAAAAATGGCAGAATCAAAAACCTGGAATACCTAAATTAGACATTACAGAGTTTTCCAAGTTTCACTTCAGATTCTGGGAGGGATGGATCATGTTACGTACATATACATACAGTAACATTCTAAAGTTTAAGTCAGGATTTTCTACTTGCGACTGCTGTACTAGCACTATTATGAAAAATCGTACAAAATTAAATATTAATTTAGTTCACAGTCAGTTCCAAGGTTACAGACTTTCTAATCTGAGTGCAGGTTTATGAGGATGACAATATATGGAGTATACCAGTCTAACATCATTAACATTGAGAACACCGCCAGGGCAATGGCATGAAGTTGTTTTTAGGATTTGTCCCACACAGTCTGTGGTGGGTACAAACTTAGTTTTGGTGAGTGCTCTGGGACAAGTTTTAAACTTCTTTTTGGAGGAAGTGCTGTTCATCATTTCTACTCTTTTCTAATTTGTGATCTTTCATAGCAAGCAAATTTTGACTTGATGTAAGATTTTACAGTAACTGCAGTTTTATGATTAGAGATTAGATGAAGGCCACAAATTTTTAAGTATTATAAAAAGGACAGTAGATTTGGGTGAAATGCACTGATGGGTGGGAGAGCTGGTGAACACTACTGAATCCCAGTATCACCCACAAAATGAGAGGAGTTTGTCTGAGGTTATGCAGCAGTATAATAATACTTTTTTGAATGCAAGTATTTTCCCCTTGTGCCTTAAGGACAGTCCTGCAAGAACACAACTCAGTTCCCAAGGCCTTTTTCAAGTACTACAAATTCTAGTCCAATCATAGCACAGGTAACACCACTGTATAACCAAGCATGTCACTTACTGTACACATGTATTTGACTAAAAAAATGCCAAGGTGTTTAATATTAAATTTTTTGCGTAAAAATGTGGTGCTTATTTGGGGCAGTGCTTACTTAAGGATACACAGGACAAAACAGGGGTGTTTGACTAAAAAGCGCGTAACTCGCAAAATATTGAGCCAATCTTAACAAAGTATACATTTTCTGAACGGGTAGAGAATGAAGTTTTTAAAATCGTTATTAATTTTAGCTAGTTTTTTTTTACAATTCACATGCCAGCGTACTTTCTCAAAACAACACAAATTTTTATTCGAGTTTACTTTCCGAAGTGTTAAGCGTCACGCATTTGTTTTG